>BMAW01102332.1:98592-219218 GCA_019974015.1 Nephila pilipes | reverse complement strand
CAACACGAGCTATTAGCGACGGATCTCATGTTGAACCTCGATTATTGACGGACAACATGACTGGCACCCACTTCCAGTGCGACGGTTTTTAAAACTAAATCAAAATATCAGTCTTTATTATTTAATTTTAAATTTACATTTGGCTCTCACATAGTAGAATTATTCAATTTTCTAGATAATTATTCATTTTCCTTGACCAATAACAATACAGGAAAAAATTCTTAAAATTATCTGCCAAACATTTGAAATCTGACTTTGTAAGGAGATTTTTGATATTAAGCTGCAGTGTATGTTTTCCGTTCTAACTTCGCTTTAAATGTGACATGAGAATTACAAGCTCTTATAATGTCAATTGTTGACGCAAAAATTTGGCTTCTCATATGTTGTGAATTAATGACTCTTGTACCACGTGATGAAAAAACTAATTAAAATTTCTTGTTGTAATTGTATTACCTGAACGCAGGATATTACACTCAACTTTAATAATTTATTATAAGCACTAACATTTTATCGTTTGCTTTTATTTGAATAGAAATTTGAGCATTTATCGCGGAATCGTTTGTTTTGATTCATTTTGTTGTTAAACCTTGGTATCTTTTTTAAGCCATTAAAATGTTCGCAATTTGAAGCAATATTAATAATCCAAAAAAGAAAGAATAACAGCTGTTGATTCCGATAATACAATTTAATGCTTTCAAATCAAGAAGAATTTAGTTTAGTGTAATAAATGTGTTACAGGGAGTCTACGGTGCTTATATATAAATTTGAATGAATATCCACCCACAGACAATCCAAAGATTTTTCCTTCAATAAATAATTCAAATGCAATTTCAGAAATGGCACAGTTTTCGTATTTTGTTTCGAAAATTCGCATGAAATTTTCAAAAAACAATACTCATACTTCAGTATGTGAAACTAGTGTCGTTTTATTCTTTAGTTCTAGTGCATTTTTTTCATTCTTCTAATTTAATAGAATTCTATCAGACTGACATATTTAATGCATATTCAAGTTATGACACAACGAAATCGCGCGCGCGTTTTTGAGTATCAAAATATACTATTAACATGGAAAACGTTTTAGGTTCAATATTTATAATTATTACTAAGAATAAAAAATTAGTGGTGCGCTAATATTTTAGCTATGATTTTCTATCAATTTTATTTTATAGAATAACATTATTTTAGTATAAAAATAAAATAATACAAATAAGATAACAATGATTCACCATGAAATTAATAAAGAAAGAAAAATAATGCAATTATTGTTTTAAATTTGTAAAATATAATTAGCCTTGTGTATATCAAATCAATAAATATAGCCTTGTGTATATGAAATCAATACATTTAATTTTCTGAAATATAAGAATTTTATCACTAAAGTTTCACTAAAAAGGATACAAGAAGTTATTTTATTCCTTTTCTAATCCATATACTTAACAGACTATTCTGTGTTATCCTTCATTTATGTGAACAGTTACGGTTTCTGAGTAGCAATAGCAGCTTTTTTACGACTCAACGCCGGGATACTAATATTACAGATCTGAAATTGTTTTCCTGGTGTAGTAGCAATTTTTTTGGAATAAATTTCATTGAAATTTCCGCAAAATGAGACAATTACATTTCTATAAATATTCCAAGTTTCCCTACAGCTTTTGTATTTTTCTAATTGATCTATCAGGGTGATAAAATACCGTTTTTTGAGTCGAAAAAAAAATAAATCATATTTTATATTACAGAAATTCACTATTGAAAATGATTTTAATTAGAGTATTATTTGTGTACGATGCTGACGATATTGGTTGACAATGAATGCTATTGTATTATTTTAAATTTATTTTATGCAGATTGGCAGAAAAAAGTTATTTTTGGAATAGAGTATTTAATTTTAGTTTTTTCGAAAAGGTGAATGAAGTGGTATTTTCACCATACAATGGATAGGCGGAGAGCAAGCGGCGAAAATGCTTGGGAAACACTGCATGTGCATTTTTTCGGCTTCCAGAGCATTCTCATTCACAAAACCATACACACAATGCATGTCCATCTTTTCCTAATTATTGTACGTCGCCATGCCTCCTGAAATCCACGATAGGAATGACGATGTGTAAGAAATCTCACGCTTTATGCTTTCAATTACTACGCCATCTAGCGGTTCACCGCTTTCTCTTTACCATGCATTGTATGGTGAAAATTGCTTGTTCAGATGTTTTCTACCACCCTTTAAATTTTTGCCCATGAGTTTCGAAATACCTTCTAAAAAATAACACTTTAATTTGGACAAAATAACACAGTAGTTTTTAACTAGATTCGTGGAATTTAATTTTTGTTCTATTTCGCTGCATTCGTAAAGAAATACAATTCGTGAAAAAGAGATTTTTCTCTTCTACAAAATGTAGATAATATTTGCACACCAAATGAGTTTAGATATACTCTGAATTTAATTAATTTTGTCACTTCGCTTATACTTCACTAAATTAATAAGATTGTGATTACATGACTTCATTAAATATTATTATATTTAACATTATACAAAATTATTGGGTTGTGAATGCAGTTTATACGTACGTGATGACGAAATATTATATCAATAGTTATATAAATGAATACTAATCCAATTTTTAATACATAATGTAATATAATTATTTTGCCAGATACAAATACAATTAGTACTTTTATTATGTTAGTAGTGATGTGATAATCAAGCTTCCCAAAACATTTAACTAGAATTAATTTTAAACATTCTTAAAATATAATCCCCTGAATTAGCTCTAAAGAATCTTTTTTAGAATCACGGTTTTTCAGTATTAGAACTATTTTTAGGTTCTGGCAAGTATGCTAATCTTTATTTTTGAGTCTCGGAAGGGTCGCTTTATCTTCTTTTTTCTCTTGAAACATTTTTTGAACCCACGAAAACTAACTACTTAAAATTTTCTTTCACACTGAAGAAAATGTTTATGTTTTATAAAAAGGTAAAGGGGACCTTTTTCTCGTTAGAGTTGAGGGTTTTAGTCATAATTTTCCATCGTTCTATAGTTATATAGTAGTTTCAATGTGAACACTTAATTTAGAACACTTGAAAAGCGCAAAATCTATAACAGAGAATTTCTTTGCACAAGCTTAGACTTTTGGTATTTCTGATAGAACTGTGTGATAGTCTGCAGTTTTACGAGTAAACTAAATTGGTAATTAATGTTAAAGTAAAATAATTCTTAGTAAATTTTTGAATAATTATCATTTAGGATGCTCATCATTATCTCTTAAACGTTCTTTGTTTTTTATTTCAAATATTTGTTTCGCTATATTATATTCTCTTGGAAATTATGAGTTACAATATTTTAATAATTTAATACTGAGTGTAAGTGATTGATATTAATGTCGCACTGAGGAGCAACATGAGGGCTGTTGGCGACGGATCTAGTAATTCTAAGCCAAGATCAAGTGACAAGGACGACAACTAAGCTGGTACCTCTCTCTCCAAACTTCCACACCCCGTCATTGAGAGGACTTCGGACCTCGAATAGATTTAATGTGCATCAGCCCTGCTACTCGGCTGGTGTTTTGGGGCATGTTGGCTCGAACGCGTGAATCGAGGAAAAAACGCCAACCACTAGTCCGTGACCATGACTAGTAGTTTACTAGTGTAATAAAATGCAATGTTCTCAATACGCTACTGAAAGCAAACATGGGGTATCAATATTGTCACGAGGTCTCTTAGTGAACAATATTGTAACAACATATAATATATTTTTCCTCTCATTTTCAAAAACTAAATGATTATTTATTGTCCTTAAACTACGTATTTATATAACCACTTAGCAACGCATGTATCTGAGCGTCTATTTTGATTATTACTCAAATCTATGTTTCGTGAAAATTAATATTTTTGTGAATTGTACTGGAGTTTTATAAATAGAATAATAAAAAAATACTTTGGCAGAGATGAAATGTAAATGGTAAAATAAAGGAACAGTTTAATTATTATAGTATCAAAAATGATAATATATGAGTTGTCGGAAATAAATTATTTGGATACCGCCAGGATGCGCTTTGTCTCGTGTATGTGAGAGGGCACGGTTCACGGGTAACATTTTAGAATACATTTGGATCTTGATAGTGTAAGGCGGGTTATATATTTCTTGTTTTGATGTAATTTCTCCTGAACGTAAAAGCGGGTTAAGTTAAAATAGGGGCTGTTTGGAAGCCTTGTATAGTTAGTAAATAGTGTAATTATTTGTTTATGTGTAATTGGAGCGTCGAGACCGTAAATAAATGTGTTTAAAAAGAATTGCTCTCCCTCTTTTGCACGGTGGATTATTGTTCTCGAATAAGGTAACTTTAAGAGAAGAATCGACTGAATGAAATTAAATTCAGATCGAGTCTCAATAAATATTATCTTATTTTTCTGTTTGAAAATTAAATCCGTCTTATTCCTTTATATAAAGTCATGGCATCTTGAAGGGAATAAAAGTCCAAAAGAGTTTTGAGAATTTTGAATCCTATTGCCATTTTATTTTAAAAAAACACACACTTTTGAATGATCTTTTGTTTGAGAATTATGTCCAAGTCCAGAGGTGTTTCTTTTTTTTTTGTGTTAATACAAAATTATTTATATCTTCATATTTTTACAATACAAAAAATTAATGAAAATTCGTTTTTTTAAAAAAAGATTCTTATACGCTATTCGATTTGAAAGTAGTTTTTAGGAATATGTATCTATAGAATTTTGTTATTTTTTTAAACATTTCCTTTAGAGGCTTAACTTCTATATGTAAGAGAGGGTATTAAACTCAGTGATTTCTTTCTTTCTTATGGGGTTTACTGGCTTAGATAAACACGGAATGCTCTGACAATTCTTCTCTATTTTCGACTGTTCTTCTTGTCAAACAATTTAAATTGGTTTTCAAATGTCTAGAACACAGTTACACTTTTTTTTGATGCAGCATAGCCACATTTGGCTTTTGCTTACATTCAACTCAACTGTCTCTCTACTTTCACTCACTCACACTAACTTTGAATACATATGAATATTCTATGCATGAGAGGAATTCTCATGCACGATTAGTTCTCAAATAAAGATTTTAAGAACCTATTCAGTGGTCTCCGGATTTGGTAAGGCCACGGTAGTCGGTGGTCATAGTCGTAAACCCAGGGTCGACGTTTCTTCCGTCGAGTTGTGGGCTCGAGCTCTAATGCCCCTTGGACTTGGCAACGTACTTTATTTCAAGATCCAATAACCTTGGGTTATTCTTTCTTGGTATCAGTGTTACATAATGATGAATAAAAAACATGAACAAAAAAAAATTACAAAAATGTCGCAAAAATGAGACGAGATAAAAACTCAGATGAATGAGAAGGTGGGCAGGAGAATGATTGCCCAATCAGAGTCCCTTCTTTAAAGATCCCTCTTGTAACGAGATGATGTAAGTTAAATTTATCGAGGTCCCAAATCCGTTACCAATTACCTTTGTATTGCTTCTAAGCATGACGTCAATAAACAATCAATCAATCAATCAACCAAAGAGTATGATTTCGTGAGAGAATAAAATCTTTACCAATTGCTCAAAATTTCATCCAAATGTCCGAAAATTTCTGCATTTCTTAATACGATGTTATTTAAAAATCTTCATATTCTTTCAGCACTACACATTTATCGAAAACTAATTTCTTTATAAATTCATATAATAAGTCGTTCAAAGAGAGAAAATCGGTTTTTGCAGCGTATGACAAATTTCTTCGCACTTCTTTTTCAAAAAAAAAAAAAAAAAAAAAAAAATCTAAAACATGTCATTTTCGAATTGAAAGAAATTCTCGATTAAAGTTTCTACAAGATTCTAAAGTAAAAGATCTTCTAAGCCGGTTTATGGATTAGGCAGGGGAAAAAGCGTCTTCAAAATTTGCTCGAGACCTACCGGAAGTTTTGATCGCTAAAATCCATGATAAATGTCTTGTTATCTAAAATGATCCTTAATCCGAGGAGGTCAGTAACCTTATGCTCGTGTCAGCTCTTAATCTCCCGCAGACATCGTAATTCAAAGCTTATATGCAGCCTTAATATTTTATCTAACGCACTTTTTGCGCTATCATTTCGAAGATTTAACACTCTAACGTAACACTTTGTTGGAACGTAACATAATATTTTTCTCTTTACGGAGTCTTGAGGCAACGTTAGGTAGTAAAATATATCGAGAAATTCATGAATCGCCCATTTCATTTTTATTTATATCTTGCATGTTGGGAGATATAAACACTTTTTATAAACAATTTCAGAAAACTTAGATTATATTATAGTAAATTGGTTAAAAATATGTTTTTGGTAATTTGGCCCATGATAAAAAAAAAAAGAGTTAATAGTACTAGAGTTATTTGGTGTAAAATAAGGGCATAGAATAATATTGAGTTTTATGATTGGATTCATGAGGAAAAAGAGCTGTTATTACATGATGAAAAAAAGAGCTACTTTTTTGATAAATAGATAGATTTTGAATTTTGTATCCATACCTAGTCTTAACCTAATGAAACCGACTTTTTTTTGAAAGAAAAAGCAACAATGTTCAAAGTAATTTAATCACTAATTTTTGTCCTAGAATAATGATTCAGGTCATTGTAGACAATATTTTGAATTCTTTTTATAACAATCAAATAATAAGTGAAAGACGTTGATTGATGGATTTATTAACGTTGCACAAAGAAGCAATACGAGGTCAACTAATGACAGACCTCGAAACAGTCAAGTGACGAGGAGGATATCTGAGCTTGCACCTCCCTCTCGAAACTTCCATACCATACCAACGGGAGGACTTAGAGCCTCGATAGATTAACATGCATTAACTCCGCTACACGGTGGGTCTCCAATGGTATCTAGAATCGAACCCACGAATTGATGAAATAACGCCTGCAGCGGACTTACGACCTTGATCACTAAGCTACCGCTGCCACATTACGAGACTTTAAGCTAAAATGACTCATTAAATTAATTAACAATTTAATACCCAATTTAAAACTGTTATAAGAATTTCAGTACTCTAACTGATTTACCTACGGTTTGGTTCAGTAGCAGATGAAGAAAAAGTCGACAAGGACGGCACAAAATCGAGAAGACATTTTCTTTGAAAAGTTCATATCGCTTTACAGTGTTTGTTTATTTCGCTTAATTTATTCATACTCATTTAGTTCTTAAACTGAAAATAAACTAAATATTAATTCAGGAATCAAATTCAAGTTGAGAGCTAAAAACTTACAGGTGGATAGGTAGCTCGGTCCTGGGCTTGGACACAACAAACAACTTTGAAATTAATCAACAACATCAATGCTTTTAAATTTGGTTAGGATTTCCTGTTTAGTTATGTTATTTTGTCTGTGCGTGAAATTATGACTAGAGGAGGAGGCGCGTATCTCAATACTTACCTGGATCTGTCAATGACTTTACTTGAGTTTATTAGGATATATCCAAGCAATCAAAACATATGATAAACATTTAATCAACCCCGTGAATTTACTTCCTGCAAACGTCTGAGTCTAACTAGGTCTTATACATACTGAAACAATTGAGTTCCTGTCCTTAGTGGAACTTTACATGAGGGTTCGACTCATTGGTTCTTTGAAAATCTTCTCTATGTTCGCTCCTTCAGCTTCTTATTCATTATAGGTATGATAATGAAATCTTCATTGAAATTTCATTCCCCTTTCTCTACTACCAACCTTCGTATAAAATTCTTCATTGTTTATAAATACATCTTCTCAATTCTATTAATTACACTTCCATACTTCTATTCTAATAAGCTTAAGTCACGTTCCATTTATTGGGGTAGATTTTTAATTGAAACAAAATCATATAAAAGTTCCAATTGCTTAGTTGAAGTGAAAAGCGAAACAGAATCCAGCTATTCAATCTCCGTTCAGACGCATTATGAAGTTTGTGCATTTTTTGCTTGTTTGTAAGTTTACGAGGGTCATTGAATAAGTCATAAGAAAAAGATAGAAAAATAAGTTATTTTGAGTGGATTTTTTTTCTCGATATAATCTTCATTTAGCTCTATACATTTTTCCAAACATTTCGCCAACATTTTTAAGCCATCTAAAAAGTAAGATTGCGGAAGGTTTTCAGAAGAGGCATCTGTTAAGTAATGATCTCTTCGTTCGACATGAACCGTTGTTCATCGAAACATTTTCTTATGTTAGGAAGTAAAAAAAAAGTCATTGGGGGGGACGAAGAAAGTGAATATGGTAGATATTGTAATAATTAAAAATTTAATTCCATGATTTTGGTTATAGAGACTGCATAGGTGTGTACCCGTGCATTGTCTTGATAAAAGAAAATTTTTCCCTTTTCAAATGAAGACGTTTTTCCTTGATTTCATCACTCAACCGGAGCAATAACGACACACAATATTCTCCATTTATTGGTAGATAATTCCACGTGCATCCAAAAAAAAAAAAAAAAAACTATGGCCATCTTCTTCTCGGCCGATTTAACCATCTTTGCTTTCATCGGAGCTTGTACGCCTTCAAAACCCTACTGATTTAATTGTTTCCTTGTCTCTTAAGTGTATCCACGTTTCGTCCAAAGGTATGTATCGACCCAGAAACTCGTCAGAATTGCGACGATGCAGCACCAAAAATAGCCTTAGAGTCGACCTACGATTACGTTCATTTTCCACCAAGAGAAAACGCGACACCCATCATGCTGAGATTCTTTTCTCACCCAATTTTTCGCGTGAAATTGAAAACATTGTACTTTTCAGTGGCCTCAACTATTCCGTGCACTTCGATTCGTCGATCACTTGAAACCATATCGTGAATTCTATCAATCATTCTGGGAATAGTCACTTCCACTGGACGTTCCGAACGACGTTCGTCTTTTGTGGATGTACGGCTACGTTTAAACTCTACCCAATTGTAAACAACAGTTGCAAACACAGAAGTAGATGTGCCATGACCTTCATCCAACTAAGCTTTGATCTCTTTTTGTATTAAGCCATTTAAATATAAATGTTTAATCATCGTTCGGAACTCACTTTTTTTTCATTTTTCTAAATAAACATAAGTTTCTTGCTTTAGTTGACAATAAAAATGAAACCATAACATGGAAATAAACTGAGACTTAGACAGCTATCTAGTGAGTCACGATGCTTATTAAAAACAAAACATTTTCGATGCTACGAGCGCAATTTCTTGGATTTTCTGAGGACTTATAGAACGACCCTTGAATTTATATCCCACTGTTGAAATTTAATTAAATATTCTTCAACATTATTACAAGTTAAAGTGTGAAAATTCCTATATAATATACATATATTTTCAATTACAATCGAATTAATTATTAATAATTGCTTAAAATTTCAACGTATGCGAATAATACTTAAAATCTTATTTTGATATTTATAACTAATAAATAATTGTACGGACAAAAAACAGGTTACTCTGGTTTGATGTAATGCATCATTGTTGTTTCTGTTTAGTTATTGGTAATGAGCAACGATTAGAGATTTTTTTTATTAATTTTTTAACTTCTGAGATTTATATTTTAATCTTAAAATAAACATGTACACAGTTTTAAAAAGCATTCATTTCCTAGGCAGTGCAGAATTCTCAGCTGGTTTTCTTAATTGTTTTCAATGAAAAAAGAAATTTAATGTGTATGATGGTTTTCGAACGATACAAAATTTCTAAAAATATTTTGGGAGAAAAAAACAGACCCAAGAGTATATTTATTTAAGTTACATTTCCTATACATATTCTTTGGATTAACTTCTTTTGTTATTTATTACGAAAAAGGATGCATGTCCGAAAAAATTATGTGAAGTTCGGACTTTGTCATAATGTCTGTCACGGTTATTTACTTACTTCGAATGATGGATAAAATAAGTCAATTTTTTTTTTTTTTTTGTATATAGTGTGCTGAACAAAAGCAAACACGAGTAAGAAACAGGTTTCATTTTCGCAATCTGGATAGTATGAATATTTCGTGTCTACTTTATTTTAAAAAGTAGCATAGCCTTAAAGTAATAATTCTAACAAAACACGTAATTTTCTCATCGTTTTTAATGTAACCATTGACCATGGAAAAAAATTTGCTTGGAATTGAAAACAGAAACAAACATAAATAGCTAACGACATTTCCTTCGTAGCATTGATTGTTATCAGAAAGTATGTTTAACTAGGGAACAAAAAAGTCCAAAATGGGGTAGTAAATGGCAACTTTAAGGAACAGGTGCCGCCAGATGGCTAACGAAAAGTATATTGGCGATACGCCAAACTTTTAGTTTCGCCAACTTTTTAACTTTTTTGATTTTACAACATTTAATTCCTTTTTTAGTTTATAAAATCTTATTTACGATATTATATTTGCTTATGTTTTTTACTAAGAGAACTGAAATATTATACCTTTCATACTAAAGGTTCTTCTTACCATCTTTTTCAGTTCGAAAACGAATCATAAGAAAGAAGTGTAAAAAATACTATACATTTCCAATAAAATTGAAAATATATGTAACCATTTTGCAATTTATCATCTCTCTCTCTCTCATTTTTTTAAATATGCATAATCCAATTATCGTAATATTTGAATCAATATAATCGGTTGTTTTCTTAAAATTAATTTTCAGTACTTTTCCTCACTCTTCCCGAAATTCATATTGATTCATAAATATTAATTAGTCATCGCAAGTAACAATTTTTTTTCTTAAATTTATAGCATATAATTTTTCGATGATTTTTGCCTTAAAGATATTTTCATCAATTCAAAAATCATTCGAATGGGAAAAAAAGGGGTGGGGGAGGGAGAGGAAAAAAGGATTTGTGAAAAAAAAAGTTTTGCATAATTTTACTCCATTGAGAAACATATACGCGTTAATGGTTCTAGTTATCCAAATTTTGCAAAACATCTTATAATTAAGAAATTAAAAAGGAAAGTATTTTTTCTAATGTATAGATCAGCAACAAAGGTTCTCAGTGATATGTTAAATATTTATATTTTTAGAATTTAATTAACAAGCAATTAAATTAAATACAAATGTCGTCACTTTTAGTTTTTAAAAATAACTAAAGGAACATTAATTAAATTCTCTGTATCTAATGAATTAAAAAAATCTTCAAAGTCATAACTATAAATTGAATTCACTTTATCATTAACATAACTAATAATTTTATAACAGTTTTAACAAGAAAGTCGTATCAAAGCCATCTACAATATTTTGTAAGATTTTGCGAACTTTAGTAATACCATAAGTCACAGTTCTAATTTAATAATGAAGTTTAGGAGTTAAAAGGATGAGAAAATTTTTTACAATATTCATAGTATAACCTATTTTCATATGTAAAGCTTTCATTCTATTGGTAATTTCTTGATTACTATTAGTAACTTTAATAAAAATGTTATTAAACAAGATGTTTCTTAGTCATATATATGCAGTTGCCTTTCTGTATAACTGAAGCATCTTCCCAAGTAATAGATCAAAGAGTTAAAATTACTCAAGCATGCATTAAAAATGATCTCTATTCTAATAAAACAAAGATCTGTTCTTCTTCACTATGAGCTATGTTCTTTAAACGTAAAAATAAAATGCAAAATCTAACACTTCATTCGCCTCTTTGCAGAAAAGTACAAAATATTCTTTGCTATATCCAATTTAATGATGCAAGAGAAAGCCATAAAAATCAGTTAAAACCAACACTTCACCGATTGTATAAGCTTGCACACAGTATTCTCAAAAGAATTCGGGGTAAAAAAAATCAATGGAGTTCATCTAAGCGTATATTTCATTTGCGCAAGACACGCCATTACTATAATGAATCACGTTTTGACTGGAAAAATAGTCTGGACTGGGAAAAGAGGGAAAAGCCCGTGCTAAACGTGCGAAGGTGATTTTAATTCTCTTTTGTCTTTGGCACCAACCTCTCTAAATCGTTGTTACAATTGGCCGGCGTCCAACAGATATCTCCCTTGTCCAAAGATTCCACTACGACCAAGAAGCAGTGGGATGTTTGCAGGGTGCAATTACCGAAATTTGCTTCTAAATGAATAATTAAACGCTGGAGAAAGCCGTTCTCTCGACTCATCTGCATTTAAATTGGTCGAATGAAGCAAAACGCGCGATAAAAACGTTCTCACGCGAACTAGCGTGTGGACTAGATTGGAGTAAACAGGTTGGAAGTTTAATTTCCGAAAAATTACAGCTGGGCTTCTAAGCTATGTTTGGAAAAACACGTGGGAAATTCTGTTTAATTGAACAAGCAAAGGTTGAGTTTCACTTTTATTCTTTTTAAATGCCATCTACACTGCCAAAAGACTTCTATTTACTAGCCATTTTGAAATTAAAATTCTTTCTGGGTTTTTAATAACCCCTCTGATATTGTATTTATTTAATAGATCTTTACGTATAAGCAGTCATGCAGAGGCATATCTATGGTTTTCAGTGCTCCAGGAGAACTGAAGATTTAACACTTCCTTCTGTTTGCCAAAATGCAATGGAGAAGAACAAGAGATTTATTTTTAAATGTAATTAAAATATTATTATTTTAAGGGAGAAAAATTCATAGTTTACATAGTTTTTTTTTTATTTTACATAGTTTTAAATATGTGGATTCTTGAATTACTTTTCATGTATATATTTTCAAGGGTTTGCCGGATTTAAAGTTAAAATAACGTCTTAATAACATCAAAAATGTTTTTTTTTTTTGGGGGGGGGGAGGGAGTCAAACTCCTTAGAGTAATAGAGGGGATGAATTATTGTTTTTTGGGTATATAAAACTAATACGTGCTTTTTAATCATAAAATAGAAAGATGCAAAAATAAAAACAAAAGATATTCTCATCCTGATAGAGTAAAGGACTGAGAATGCAAATGATTTTATTCACTTTAGAGCATTTAAAAATGGAAAGCATTTCATTCTAAAATTACATAACATTAATTGGTGTCCCATGAAAGCTACGCCCAGGAACATTTATCTCACACTCTTCTTTCCTTTGAGATACGCCACTGCACTCATAAACCCAGAAATAACATACGGGGGTCGAGCAAACATGGACAGAAAACTGGTTCAAATTTGACCAAAGAGAATAAATAAAACTTAACAGAGAAAACGAAGGGCATCGAGCAAAGGAATGTGAAACTAGATTAAAGCCTTTTCTCACATTGAATGAAAATACTACCATGGGTTTGAGAGGTATATTTAGAAATGCTCTATATACCTTTTTTATAAATTTCTAGAAATTTCATGATGCCTAGACGATCACAACTCGATAAATTATCATTCATATTAGAGATTGTAAATTTGTCCACTTTTCACGAAGAAAAGTTTGAAATAAAACCAGTATGCCGTTAAATTATGTAGAATTCCTTTAAGCAGTGAATATAAAGTAAAAATTCATAATAAAGGGACATTTTGTTTGATTCTTTCGTACTACACGGAAAAATGTATTATACTTTGAAAGTAATTTATATAAACAAGATTCACTAATTTTATAACATATTGTAAGATGCAAGATTTATTTTTCATAATGAAGACAATACAAAAAAATATACACTCATCATAAAAAAAACCTTCATCTAGAAGAAAGCAACCTACGCAATTGAAAATTAAGAAATTGTTTCTTTGTTAGATATGAAATGATTTAAAGTGCTGGCAATTTAATCAATTCATATCTAACAGACCGGCGTATCGGCACCAATCATGTTAGCAAACACGTGAGTCTCTAAGTGCCCTTTAAAAGGTTCACCCAAAGAAAAGCGCGTAATTTTGATTGTAACTAGTATGGTTGGGTTTAATTTATCGCTCTGAAGTTTAGAAGGCGTTTGAAAAGGAAACGACAACAATTTAATTTAGTTGGACGCCTTTGAGAAGGGTCATATCGTAGAATTTCATGAAAGCGGATAGCCATTTCGTCGCATTGCCCATTATATAGGCCGCGCAGATGTTACAATTTCACGCTGTTGGCGGAATTGGGTACAAGGAAGTTATCGCTCAAATCAAGAAGGCTCAGGGAAAGCTACATGAAGATCGAAGAATTATCCAGCAAGCGCGAAGCACACCAACTGCCAGAATTCCAGACCTTATGCGAGCAATGGTATCTTATCTGCATCATTCTGTAAGGTCCAGTACCATTAGTAGACGGCTGCATGTTTCTGGATTGCATGCGTGGAAACCATCACGGAGAACGTTCCTGTCAACATAACAACGTCACGAGACTGCAATGATGCCTCGGAAGTGCAGCATTTAGCCATGCGGAATGGCTGCAGGACATCTTTAATTATTTGTCCCGACTTTGGCTTGGTGAGGATGATAACTGTTCCTGTGTGTGGATGCAACGCAGTTAGCAACACGATAGATGATTTACTGTCACGCGTCACACATCCAAATAACAAAGTACAATAGTTAGTATAAGGTGCGACTTCGTACAGTGATCATTCACTGTTCGTTTTCATCAGAAGTTCTAGAGATCACTCAATCTGAGACTTTTTTTTATGAATGCCAACACCAGTCCTCTATTTCAACAAGACAACATTTTTGTTCACACCAGTGCCATTTCAAAAGCTTGCCTCCCTCTCAACCATAGGCATTATTGCGTGCCCAGCAGCCTCGCCAGTCCGGTGGCCATAGGAAATTTATAGGATGATAAAGGCCATTCTATTAAGACTTCTCTGCTACCACAAAATTCAATTTACTTGGGCTAAATTAATTCAAAATATTGTTAGGAGAGTCAACGACTTGATGCCATTACATGTATCAGAATGCATGATAAATAATGGTAGCCCAACATACTGATGATAGTTGTAATGATTTTGAATTTTGTCCTATAAATTTTGTCTTACACACGCTCAGTTTTTATTGATTTCATGTTGTTGGTGAGTACTAACTAACTTTCAAATATCATTTCACTTTGACTATTCATCATAGATGCAACTATTTTTTTTTACGATGAATGTATGATATTTCATTCTTTTCAATTTAAACTTACAATATTTTATACTATATAAAAGTTCATATCTTTTTTTGGGTTTGCAATCTTTTATCGAAAATGCATTAATCATTTTTTTAGGGTAGTATCATTTATGTAAAAATCTACTTGCATAAATATTAAGTTTGCAAATAATTCAATATAGAAATTCTTCCTTTGTTTTCATATTTATGAATTAAATGATTTTCTACTCTTTTGAAAGTTTTCTTTAGAAAGAGTTTTTTTAAATTATTTAATATTTTCAAATTTTGTATAACCTCTGCATACACATACAAATCTAACCAGAAACCAAATCATATTCTTTCCTTGTTATTATAATATTAAAGCTATGAATGTGTACGTTGGGCTGCATTTCGATTTACCCTTCACCTAACTCTGGGGACTTAACCATTTGAATTGTTTGAAGTGAAACCTTTCCCTAATAAAATGAAATGTGATTCATGCAGATTACTTATGATGTGTAATGGACGAGTGAGATAAATTATATTTATAAGCATCAACTGATTATTCCTTCTAATTGCAATGCTTTTTTAAACGATGAATTTCGAATTAAATATAAGATCTATTTGTCAACATGTTTTAAAAATAAGTACGCAAAACACTTAGACGATCAACACTTCGGTCTCCTTATTGATATCTAATTTATGTATAAAGTAAAGCAATCGTAGGAAAAGACCTTTTTTCGGAATCCCTACGCTCATTAATTTAATACTTATTAAAGAATCTTTATCTCTCTCTCTCTCTTCTTCTATTTGAATAAATTTTTATGTTGAAAATACATCCAGTATTTTTTTTTTTTAATTTTCATTTATTTTTTTTGTTGTCAGAAGCAAATTATGTTGCATTTCTCTTTTTGTTTTGATTGATAAGTAACGTTTTAATTACATACATTATGTAATAGCAGGTTTCGAATGTGATTGCTTTTCTTACTTCGCACAGAAAAGCAACATGAAAGCTATTGAAGACGTACCTCGTAATTTTGAACCTCAGTCAAGTGACAGGGGTGACACCTGAGCTGGCATCTCCCTCTCCTAACTTTCCGACAACTCCACCGGTTTGACATGGGACCTCGACCAGATTTAACCTGCATCAGCCACACTACTCGGGTACTTAGAGTCTGGGTCTTTAGAGGCATCAGGCTCGAACCCACGACTCGATGAAACCCGCCGGCCGCTAGTTCGCGAACATGACCACTAGGCTACTGCAGACTGCAGGGATCAAAGAAATTATACATATTGAATTTTTGTATTCCGTAATATTTATTTTTCAACCGGGTTTTAGTATTTTTTTTTAGTTTAATTTTTATTAACGTCGCTCTAGAAGCAACACGAGGGCTATTGGCGACGGACCTTGTAATTTTGAACCACGGTCAAGTGACGAGGACGACACCCGAGCTGGCACCCCCCTCTCCTAACATCCACACCACGCCAACGGGAGGACTTCGGGCCCCGAACAGATTTAACGTGCATCAGCCACGGCTACACGGCGGGTCTTTGGCGGCCATGGATCGAACCCGCGACATAACGAAAACCGACGGCCGCTAGTCCCCGACCTTGACCACTAGGCCACCGCGGCCCATTTTTCAATCGGATGACCATAATATGTGTATGAAATGTATTGAACGAATATTTTATATGAGTTCATTCATTTCTACAATTTTATGCTTTTTTTACAGTAATTTCACTTGTTTTATTAAAATTCCGTTTAATCCTCATCTTACACAAAAATATGTATTATGGTTATGTAAACAATTTACCAGGTAAAATCCTATTATAGCCCACACCTTGGCAACGGAAAACAAAACAGCACAAAATCATGCTAATTGTAGGGCAGCATTAAGTAGCCTCTAACTGGATCGCAATGAAGAATTGCCGAATTCGGCGTATCTGTCTTACGTTTTGGCACCATTTTGTTTTTTATCGCCAACGGCTTGGCGAAAATAGCATCTGACCATTAACTGACATGTCGGCAAAAACAATGCAAAATTTCCGGTACCAATTTGAAGCTAAAATTTGCAATCCAGCATTAAACCAATAATGAAATCCCTTTTTTTTATACTTTTCATCTATCAATCTACGAAGTGGGAAATTATTTCAGCGCGTTCTCCAGCTGTTTAAATATTACAGCTGATTCAACTATCGTCAGCCCGTTCGTTATAATCCCTAAATGAGTGGCAGTGGAATCATTCGATTGCTACTTTTTTCAAAGGTGAAAATGCAGTATCAGAGAAAATTATAAACCGCATAGAATACATTTGAGAAAATATAGCGGGAGGTAATTCTTTCGTAATGCCATAGCTTTTTTTTTCCAAGGTGCTTATATTTCAGTACATTGAATAACATTAGACTTAAACTTATAGAGCCGCTATAGTTCAGGGGCCATTTTGAAAGACTTTGGATGATTTAATATGACTTATATTCAGATCGTGAGCTTAAGGCTCCCGTCTACCCGCCATTTTGATTTCATCAGCTTAATGTTAATCCTATGGAATTTCGACTTGAATTCTCACATCTTTGCTATTTGATCTATTTGAATGAAATAAAGTGCATCTGAACGAGCAAAAAATAATGAATGCTTCTGTGAAATTACTTTTTCCATCTGATTCTTAAAGTATTTAAAAATATTTTTTATAGTCTGGAAAACTCGTAAGCGAATCATTAAAATAGAGGTAAAAATATTTTTAAAATTAGGAGAAAAAAGTAATTCCACAGAAGCCTTCATTATTTTTTGCTCGTTCAGATGCCCTTTACTGCATTCAAATAAATCAAATAATAAAGATGTGAGAACTCAAGTCGAAATTCAATAGGATTAACATTACGTCCACGAAATAAAAATGGCGGGTAGACGGGAGCCTTAAGGCTCTCGTCTACTGGCCATTTCGATTTCGTCAGCTTTATGTTAATCCTATGGAGTTTTCACTTTCGTTCTCAAATTTTTATTATTTAAAAAATATTTTTTAAAGACCGGAAAACGCACGAATGAATCATTAAAATTGGGGTGAAACTATTTTTAAAAATCGGAGGAAAAAAGTAATTCCGCAGAAGCCATTATTATTTTTTGCTCTTTCAAGTGCACTTCATTGCATTCAAATAAATCAAATAGTAAATATTTGGGAGCAAAAATAGAAATTCCATAGGATTAATATTACGTCCACGAAATCAAAATGGCCGGTAGATGGGAACCTTATTTAAGGTGACCATTCGTCCCGCATTTTAACAATTTATCCCGCGTCCTGCGGGATTTTAAAGAAGTCCCGATTATTAGAAAGAATGCACGGCAAGCTAGGGAACGGCGTTAGAACGGGAAGAGAATATACGGTTTTCGGCTTCCATGTAGGTATTTTACCAGGATAAGAGCTTTAAATTATTTTTGTAAATTTTAAAATGTTATACTTTAATAATAAAAATAATTGTTGAGAACTGATTATCAGGAACTGCTTATCAAAGTTCGCCTTGATCAGTAGCCAGAATACGACCATTGCTTGGACTTAACGAACAGCGGCATTTTTCGGCATTGGCAGCGACGAAAACAATTTGTAACTGCAAAATGAAGAGAGAACACTTTGTACACTTCCACAGATTTTATTCTTATGGCGACATGTATCTCTAGCGATCTAACATCATTTGGAACATTGTTATAAAGGAATTACATCTTATACAAAAATTGGAAACGGAGGGGAATTTTAGAGAGGAGAAAGGTCAGGGTGTGAGGAGTTTGTTGGTCGTCCACGAAGTAACGCCTTTGTATATTGAGTTTTGTAACTGTCTCATACGATACACATTGTACTGTGTGCTAATGCCAGTTAAACAAGTGCTATCAACAAATCAGCTATTCAGATGATTTTGGTAAGTAATTTATTTAAGTACCAAATTTTTAATCACCCCCATGGTCAATGGCTCCCGCGTTACGAATGTCAAAATCTGGCCACCTTAACCTTAATGGATGGTGGCTTCGTTTTAATTTTATTTACGTCGCACTAAAAGCTACACGAGAGCTTTTGGTGACAGAACTTTTAATTTTGAATTCTGTCAAGTGACGAGGACGACACCTGTGAGCTAGCACTTCCCTCCCCTAACTTCCACTCCACTCCAACTACGATGGTGGCTTTCAAATTGCGTTACGAGCTCAAATCCTACTAATTTCACCAAAATCTGTTGAGAGGGGAAACAGGAGGTGCTACTTGTTGCGTGACTAGGACTCAAAATCCTCACGTGGTGTGGTGTTCCTGTTAAGAAATAAAATCACAAACGCCTCCGAGTTATTGAAATGTGGTATACAAAAAGACAACTTATGAGTCCTTTCACCAACCGTTTTGAATTCGCAGTGTGGCCGCGTTAGCCTAGTGGTCATGGTTTCGGATTCATGACCAGCGTTTTTTGTTTGGTTGCGGGTTCGATCCTTGGCCACCAAAGATCCGCCGTGTAGCCGGGGCTGATGCACGTTAAATCTGTCAGAGACCAAAGTCCTCCCGTTGGCGTGGTGTGGATGTTAGGAGAGGGGGTGCCAGCTCAGCTGTCGTCCTCTGCGCTTGAAGAAGGTAAATCTCTGAGAAAAAATGCAAAAATAGTTCAGCGAAGTCAAGAATGTGTTGAAAATCATCAAAAAGTCTAAAGAGTAGGAACACCTTAAAAATATTCTCAGAAGAGGACGAAAGGAGATCTTAGATAACAGAACTAGTCGGAAGGGTCTACGAAAAGTGACCGAAACTGCATAGGTGTATGCTCCAAAAATTGCTGCCGCCACTTCTTCTACGATACAAAGACCTGTTTCTGCAGAAACAATTAGAAGATTATTCAGGAAAGAAGGCTTTAATAGTCGTGTGGCCAGGAGAAAACCTTTCATTTCTGAGCAAAACCTTTCATTTCTGAGCAAAACCTGGAGGAAAGGTTTACATTTGCTGAAAATTATATTTCAAGGTCTCCAGACTTCTGGAATCAAGTTATATTCAGTGATGAGAGTAAATTTAATGTTTTTGGAAGTGATAGGTGATGCTATGTTAGGCAGAAGCTTAACAGTGGGTTGCTTTCTAAAAACACCATTCCTACAGTCAAGTATGGTTCTGTACTCGCATGGGGTTGTATATCAGCTAATGGTATGGAAAGTTTAGTGTTTATTGAATGGATCATAGACAAAATTCAATACTTAAACATTCTGAAAAATAATTCAAAGCAAAGTGCTGAAAATTTGTGTTTAGGATCGAGTTTTATTTTTCAACAGGATGAAGATCTTAAGTATTCAGCTAAAATTGTTCAATTATGGTTGTTGTACAACTGTAGAACGCAGTTGCACACTCCACCACAATCACCCGATCTCAACATTATTGAAAATTTATGGTCACAGTTGGAAAAATCAGCCCAAAAGCACCATATCACGAGTAAAGACCATTTAAAAAATATCTTAAGAGAATCAATGAAAAGAAGAATTTAAATCACAAGTGAAAAAACCCAAAATCTGGTTAAATCGATGCCATGATATCTGGAAGCCATCATTAATTCGAAAGAGTGTGCAACCAAATGTAATTTTGTCTTATGTTTTCATTTAAAAGTTATACATACCACTTGTATACTCAATTTTGTGACTTAATATGTTGCAGTTTCTTCTTAAAATTATGCAATTAATTTATTAAACAGGTTTCATACTTGTTTCGATATCTAATATATTTCTTAAATTGTATTTTGTCACTTAGATATATATAAATTTTAAATAAATATTCAGTATTGCTTTTTATATTTTTAATATCGAAAAAGGAAGGTATATACTCAATTTTGGGAGCCACTGTATCTCTACTGAGAGTTATTTTACTTACCTTAAAAATAAACCAGGTGCAGTTAAGACAGCAAAAGAATACTTATCACCGTGTTTGAAATTATTATTATTGCTATGAGGGAGTATCGTATGGTTTTAATAATTACTAAACTACCCGAGAATTCTGGTTAAAATTTATTCTACTTATTAGTTGATGTACTAATGCTGTAAATTATAGTTAAGTTTATTGTTATGTTATAGCTATGTTCTATGTTTATGTTGATTTGTTTGTTTTTAATATGCCGTAGATTGAAGAAAGCCGCAGTACCTTAGTTATAATTATTATCGGAGAGTATAATTAAGTTTTAATTATTACTAAAGATAATCATGATACAAACTTAATTTTGTATTTATTATTCTTAAGTTTCTCTACACAGAGTTACACATTTCTCCCAGCGTTTCGTGATCTTTCGAAAGCCATCATTGTAGAATTAAGCAGATTGAATATTATTTTCTCCATACTGCGGATTATTTCAATCTACAGCTTCCTGAAACCACACAAATCAATATTATTAGCTGTATTTAACAACAGTATGTACTAAAGGATAAATTAAAATGCATAGTAAATTTTATCCATATATTTTGGTTATTTCTTAGTTTTAATTAAAATTGTACGACATCCTCTAGTATTATTATTGAAATAATAAGTTTTAAACTCAATATAATCATACCATAAATAAAATCAAGCACTGGCATTTTTCACAAAATAGCATGCGTCAACTATACTGATATTTGTTACGTAAAGCAATATAGTTTCCATGACGAATTTTGCATAATAATCATTATTGAACCGTATTCATGTTTTTAATTCCATTTTTCGAAGCGAAAAATCATTAAAAAGTAAAAACTCTGTAAAAGAGGTTATAGCATAGGGAGAGGTTTTTCTGTAACAAATAAAATTCTACAAATAAAATATGAACAAAATTTTATTTGTTTTCAAGAAATAAAATTCTCAACTTTTTTACGATCACTCCAAGGAACGGCCTCTCTACAAGTAGTATCGCTCCATTTGTAGAATTACATTACTGGCGTTATCGATTTTATGTGCAGTTTGTACTATGACCCTTTGCCTTTGGTTCTGGATTATCCGAAATAGTCGTTGTAAATTGTTCCGATAGCACATAAAATTTACGTGAAAGGCATAACGAGAAATACAGGAAATGTTTAATTAATGTCAAGTCCTGTATTTCAAACAACCTTTATGAAAAACGTTGTTTAATTGCAATAATTTATAATATAATTACAGGAAATTTAGGGTGAACCTTATGGATTTCCAAAAATTGTATTGCAGAGTTTTTAGTTAATTTATAAGAAAATGCAACGTTATTTTCAAATTTTATATTTAAGCGTGTGAATATACGTGAATTTTTTTTTTACCAAATTCATCTTAATCTTACTTTTTTCCTTTCAAATATCTTAAAAATTAAAATATTTGAAAGGAAATTCAATAATTAAGTCTAACTAAAATTTATTTATTTAACTTGTTGAACGATTCATAGGAAATAAAAAGATTGTATTTTAATGCTAATTAATAAAACTTATTTTGGTTTGAAATGATTCATGGTATTATCGCTGCTTTAATATATATTCCCCCACATTTGTCGAGAAAATAAATTTTTCTTCTTCAAAACTTAAGCTACGGAAACGCATACTAGAATATTACTTTTTAAAAATATATATCTTTAAAATTCTTTTAATTCATTTATCAGTTGAAATCATTCATTTATCAATTATTTTCGCTGAAATAATTGTATTCAAGTCTATTTTCGTTTCAAAACCAGTTTAAAATTGTTAAGAAAAACTCTTACAGGTATCAGAAACGCTTTGAATGGAAATTCAGAGATAAAATATACAGTTCTTCAGAAAATGTTTTTAACCCTCCCCTTATATATTATTTCGCTAACTATTACACTCATTGAAAATGCAATATATGGAGAAAAAAAACCACTTAAAAACCACTAATCTGAAAATTAATAATTTAGAATACATTGCTGACAATAATAGAATAAAATGACAAATTTGCAATCAGTCATGAGTTTTAGAAATCATATAGATAAAAATTGTGACAAATTTTAATTTCGTTTCCTTCTTATTAGAAATGATGTTAACAGATTGCAACGGATTTTAAGGTATTCGACTGCATTCGGAACCATGATTTTAAAAAAACGTATAAATGAATATTTTTTTTGGATATTTAGTATCATCTGAATTAGAATGTACATAAAAAAGCATTTCAAAGGTTTTATTACAATGAAAGAATTTTAAAAGGCAATTTTTTAGCATAAAATAAGAAAAAAATAGCACTTTTTCAAAATATTCTCCTTTCATGAAAATTCTTTCTATAACATTGTTATTCAGCATATGAATTGATATGACACCTGTACAAAGCCTGAACTAGGATTTCTTAATAATTCACATTATTTGCAAAATTATTAAGATTTGAAATAACAACAAATTTTCTTAAGAAAATTCCTCCACTCTTATGCATTAAAATGTGAATAAATCCACTAATATACTATGCATTACAAAATTTCTAGTTCAGGATCTTAAGAATGGTATGAAAAATATTTCTACCAAATTCTATCAATATATAGAAGAAACATTTGAGTTATTACCTTTCAAAAATTGTAAACATACTGAAAATTATATTCTTCAGAAAATAGATTTAAAATTTAAACTTATTCAGAAAACAAAGGAAATGTCTGATATTAAAATACTTATATCTTGATTTCTATGTACCGTAACTACAAATGGAAGGTACATTTAGAAAGAGATTTCAAATATCTTGATGGATAAATAAAAGAAAAATCGGTATTTCTTCGAAATTCGAGTTTTTAACGTAGTCGGATTCTTTAACCATTTACATTAAAAATAACAATAAAAAAATAATTTTGAGGCGTATGTTTTGTGTTTATTTCTAATCGAATAAATTTTTAATGCAGATTTCAATTTTGTAAAGCATAATTAATTTTTAAATAGAAACACATGGCGGAATTAAACAACATTTGCTTATTTTTTAAAGAATTACTTATTTAAAAATATTTAAAATTTCAATAGCCTTCTCACAGACAAATGCGTAAGGAAGTCAAAAAATATTTTCCTATCGTCCTTTAAAAATTACTCAAAATAAAAAAGAAATAGGCTTACGCAATGATAACAATCAGCTTAGGAACAAACAATTTTAAATGATTTATAAAAGTAAGGCATTTGTAAACTAAATATACTTTCCAAGTTGTCAAAATAGGTTATTCAAATTAAAATTAAACCGATATCATAAAGAAATGAGAACTATCGAATATTTAAGAGATCACTCTAAGTAATTGAAAATACACGAATATTTATATGCAAATGATTAACTTTTACAGCTAGATTAGAATCATTGAAAGAATAAAAAATTAAATATTATAAATTAAGATTAAATGAATTGGAACGGTTTGTCAGAATATGTATATTTGTGTCATAACAATGTAAAACAAACCGATTCATGCTAGCAACCACGTTTTGAGATATTCACTACATAACTATGCAAAAAGAAATCGCGTTCTACTTTTCTCCGCTTGATTGCTTTTTACGGTAAGTTGGGAAAGTTAATACCTCATCTCTGCAGGCGATCTAAGTTGCCGTTTTATTTTCTGACATGTAATTCTGTCATGTAACAAGAAACAGTCGTTTTAACGGTCTGTAACAAGGAAATAAAAAATATGTACGTTGAAAAAATTGTATTGAAAACGAGAAATTAGAATGAAGAATTAAAAACCTTGTTTCGCAGCATTTAATAATATTTTTATTACATTGTTTTTTTAATTTTGATGAATGATTTTGATTTCTCAAATAAGTTTAGAATAGGTTTAGAAATGGAAATTTCTCGCGAGATAAGCTGATAAGGAAAGATATTTAATAAAAAGAGGAAATAAATTTTTAAGGAAATTATAAAAGTTTCTTAATTTTATGTATATATATATATATATAACTCAAATTTTGCGAAAGTCTGAATTAGCAATATGTAAAAAATTAATTGTCGTAACACATAATAGAAAGAAACTCAGCTCGTATGCGATTAAATATCATTCAAACATCTCTGTATAATATTGACACTAATTATAGTAGAAGTATAGTGAAATATGTATAAGTTTGTAAAAAAAATCTTAATCGTTGAGAAGGGTTTTGGAATCTTTATGTATTACATCATTAAAAAATGAAAGATGTATATTACAACGTTTTTCTGAATTTCACTTGGTGTGTGTGTGTGTGTCATCAAATTTTCGATCGTTAATTTAACCAACTTCCCATCAAGCTAGAGCTTTGATTTTTGGAATCGTTCGTACTCCTAACAATGCAATATTTAGACGTTTGCGACAAGTTTAACTCATATTTTTTAAAATAATGCAGTTTAAGCCCAATCACTTGGCACAATTTGAATAATTCCAAATTGCTTGAATTTTTTTTGTTGGCTGAATGTTGATCAAGTAAAACGACCAATTTAACAACATTTGGCAAATACCGCCAAAATAATTCCTGTCTCAAAGAGTGGTTTATAAACTGTATTCCAACCATTTTAATTTACGGATTAAATTAATTTTAGTTAGTTTAACGTTGTATTATTCACTTGGTTGTATGCTGTATGTATGTGATCGTGCGTCGATCAAATTATTATCGTTAATTTAAAGCAACTTCCCATCAAGCTAGAGCTCTGAAATTTTGGGAACCGTTCTTATTTGCCTAACAATGCAATATTTAGATATTTGCGACCAGTTTTAACTAATATTTCAATAATGTTTTTAATAAACTTTGCCACCATATAAAAACGTTGGTTTTTATTTCGAATTACTTTGTTTTAGAGATAATTAAAATATATTATTTATTTACAAGTGCACTTATTTTTATTCTCTAAATGAATGTATTATTATTAACTCCGTATCAAGGCTCAAAATTAATAATCTATTAAAAATTTGAGTGATAAACGTTAGTTTTCATGATCCATAAAGTAATTTACATGCAAAAATTACTGAATGGTACATAAAACTTCGCTAACTTGAAAAAAGTTGTTATTTAGGAAAATGTACAGAAAAAGTTTTATTTAATGTCTTTTATTGTATGATTTCATGAACTTAAATATTTTAGATCTGAAAAACATTTTGATTTTACACACACACCTGAGCTGGAACACCCTCTCCTAACTTCCACTCCACGCCAACGGAAGGGTTTTGAGCCTCGACATGTATTAGCCCCGGCGATGCGGCGGGTCTTTGGAAGCATCAGGTCTCGAGCCAACGACTCAAGGAAAACAGCCGACAATTTATCAAGAATTAACGAAACTATTTTTTTAAAATTGATTTGTAAATATATTACCTCAGTGGTAGCACAATAAAGAAACTAAATATTTCAGAAATTTTTGAGTTTCTTAATATAATACCAGAGAGAGGAAATTACATTGAGATACCGGTGGACGCAGCGCAATATGTGTCCACTCGCTTCTGTAGCTAAATCAGAAGATGCAGAAACTTTCCTTGTTTGGAAATGAAATGCAAGTATTTATTCAGATCACGTGATATTAGATTTAAGGATTCTTTGGTATATTATCTGCAGACAAAAATTCTGGTAGAGATTATCCCTACGGTTTCGAAACCGTGGAAGAATGTTGATTCATGCAAATTTACGGCACGTGATCCATAAATTAGAAGCTTAAACTAATTTGTATCAGAAAATAAGATGAACTTCCCACAAAGATTGCTAAAGAGTAGGAAAAATTAGAAAATTAAATTTAAATGAAATTAATACATCCTTTATATATATATATATATAACCGATACTAATAGGACTTATATCCTGTACTGTTTTATTAATAAGCTTTTATGAACGCATTCAAAAGAAAAATTAATTTAGGTGTAAAATTACAAACTTAAGTGTAATGTCGTTAATAAGATAAATTAAAAGGTAGATCATTTAATAAAACAAAATGTATACAATTCAATAAAATTTGATTAATTTTAAATAGGGTCAATGCAGCCTTCCTTTAATTAATTGGGCTCCATCACTCCATGTTATTTTAACTGTAGTAATTCTCATGATGAGTTCTTTTAAAAAATATTATAAGTATATACACCATTATATTCTGTAATTCAATTTAATTTGTCGTCCCTACCCCTAAATTTCCCAGCGAAAATGTATATATAGGGAACTAGAAAATCCATTTTTTTAGTTCTTATCTATTTGCATAAATTTTTGAAAATAAATGCCAGTTCCCTTGAAAAAATAGAATTATAGGACGTAATAAAAGTTACGAGTGCTTTGTAGAAAACGTATTCAAAGATGTAAAAACAATGGACTATAAATTAATTATATAAAAATAAATATTCATTTTTTAATTTTCAGCTGTATCCAAAGCAGGAGGAATTCTTTTGATGGTCAATCGAAAAGAAGTAAAAATGAATTTAATTGTAGGCGAAAGAAACCTTTTCCTGGATATTTCAGCATTAGGACATATTACAAATCTGAGAAAAATATTCCTTTGGGAAAATACTACACTGCGAAACATTACTTACATTTTATAAGACTCGGTGTGAGGATAAAAAATCCTTTTATAAAACAAAATAATTTTTTTTATATCTTGGCCAGTCACGTACTATATTTAAAGCAGTAAGATTATAAAAAGTTTTGTCATCATGATTGATGTTTATCCTTTATTATTTTTTCTATCACAAAACAAAAGAAAAAAACCCGAACAAAAAGAAAGTACAAGGAAAATCCAATAACCTGAACAATGGGAAAAAGAGTTACAAAAGCGAAGAACGGAAAATTCCAAATTGTTTTTAAGACTAGGAATCAATCGAAAGAAGGCATCAAAATAAAAAAAAAATGGAGGAGAAAAGTCCAAAAATCAGAGCGGCCTATCAAATGAGATTTCTGATAAAATCCAGGTCTGAACCGCCGAGTCTATTTCTGGATACAATCGATTAATCGTGAATTTATTTCTGTATCGAAAGCTAAGCCAATATGTAGAGGAGTTGTTTTCCAACTTGTTTGATACATCGCTTTGGTATCCAGTTTCTTTTGAAAGAAAGTGTTGACTTCACCTCAATACACTCCTGTTATTGGATATTTTCAGAAACAACGGCTTTTAGCTTTCGCACATCAATATTTAATCTTCTTAGAGGGACAATTAACCTTTCTCGAGTTCCTTTCCCATTACTTTTACATGACATTTTATTTACGAAAATAGAATTGATTTTCTCCCGGTCATTATGATATTTCTGGCGATTCATTCTCGAACTTTTTTTTATCTGTTTTTCGTCCCAGAACGGGCCCTGAAAAAAAAATCGAAAGCTTTTTAAGGAATATTTTGTTGGACATTCGGGAGGTTCCTATTAGTGATGAATTCGTTTAAATCATACGAGAAAAATATATGTAAAAGCATTTTGATGTGGTGCATATCAGATGGTGTTTTTCTTTCTTTGAAAAATACTCATGCCTATTCAGGGGCCATTATCAATATATTCTTTAGAACATGTAATTAAGGATATTCTGTTAGAAACATTTTCTGAAGCAAGGAAATGAAAATAAGCAAGCATATTGATTGATAATTTATTAATGTCGCCCTTAGAAGTAAACGCGAGGGCTATTGGCTTTGAATCTCGTAACACTGAACCATGGTCGAGTGATGAGGACGAAACACAATTGGCATCCCATTCTCCTAACTTCCACATTTTGGACGAGGATTTTGAGCCTTGACAGAGTGCATCAGCCCCGCTAGGTCTTTTGTAGCATCAAGACTAAAATATACAAACTGAGGGAAACAACGCCAGACCTGAGCCCACAACCATGACCATTAAACTACAGTGGAAATCATTAATGTTTATCTATCGGCAACGGTAGTTAAGGGGCCTTGTTTTACAACAATCTTATTCAACACTTTGTATCTTATAACTTGCATTACAATATGATTATCGTGAACAAGTTATAAGTTATGAAATGTTTCAGGGGATTTCTATACCTTGTTGAGGTCTTAGCAGCTGTCGTAGTAATCACCCTTACATTAACCTTTATTTTTGAGTTTTAAATGTATTTAGATGCGAGTCTTTATTCAAAGTACTAAAATATTGGAAATTCTTGATAATGTTAAATCTGATTGAGATCCGAATTGGCAATGACACAAAAATTTAACTTATTTTAAATTCCCTTCGTATCAATTCGAAATAAAACACACTACACTTTAAATTCTTATGCGAAGTAAGTAAAAAGAGTATTTATCTTATTTCTAGAGTTGTTTCGGGAAAGTTAAAGAGTTGTAAGTAATGTCGGTTTTTAAAATGTCTTATTCCCCAAGCGAATAACCAATTAAGGTTTATTGTATATTAAAATAGCAAAGCGCAATGCATATAAATCTACACAAATAATATTAAAATGAGCTATTTACAGATTATAAAAACTTATATTAGGGTTACATAACGACTCCAAGCGCATGCGTCAGAGGTAGTCTCCAATCGCAAGTTAAGAAAACAGCGCTAGATGCAAGAGGCAATTCATAGAGATCAAGTGGGCATGAAGCGGATATAACACTTCTTGTTCGTAATATGTCGATATTGTCTCATGAAAAATTATCAACTTATTGATTATAATGAAATTTAAATATGGAATAATATTAAGAACTAGTTCAATGTATATTCTCTTTTCAAAAACCTTGATTCAGCCGTTTCTCACTTTTGTATACTCTAGTATACACACTACGTTCTTAGATGTTATTTTCATATTTGTAATCTAGCTTTCAATTTTTTTTTCCTTCGAAAATTATGTGACTTTTAAAATGCGTCATTGAATTCAAACATGTAATTCAACCATTGGTGTTTCGGTCTGAGATACATTAATATATACGAAATTTTGCCTGAAATACATTAATGTAATATGAGATTAAAATTTGTTTTTAATCAAAACCAATAAGAACTACAAAAAGGAATATAATTATTTTTTTCCTGGACAGTTGAAAGGGTTGCTTCCACGTCGTCGTTTGAAGAGGCAGAACGCTGTGCTCGAGTTAAATAAAAGAAAGCTTACAGTATTAAAAAACAGGTGGTATCATGAGAACGTGTCCGTTGTTTTTGTAACTGCATAGAAGCAAAGAAATCGCTATCGGTCGGATCATGAATGAATTCAAACGTAATCAACGTGCAATTTTTAGTGCGTAAAAAGAGATTTATTGTCGACTGTATAATGTGTATGGGACGAAGTGACTCTCACGCACTTCAGTGTTCCGATGGTGCAGTGAATTTCTAGGAGAACGAACCAGTGGGAACTACAGGCCCCGACTAGGTCAAGTCTATCTGATAACCACTCTAGGAAAAATTATTGCTGTAGATAATGAAGTTAGGAAGAATCTCTGAATCACTACGATCAGCACGCACTAGCATCAGTGGCAGCACGGCAAAGAAATTGTTCACACTTTTCTTCATAAAAGTAAATGCAAACACCTACTGCGCCATCATACACAAACTGAAAACAGCATTCAAGAATCTCTGACATTGTAAGTTATCTCAAGGGGTTATTCTGTTGCATAACAACACCCACTCTCCTATGGTTACTGGGTGCAAAGAGTTGTAGCTTTGACTTTTATAGCTTTATAACCCCGTATAGCTTTGACTTTTCATCTTGCGATTGCCATCCCATATGAAAGCCTTGAAAGGACTACAATTCGCAGACGATTTGCGTTCTGGGGTGTCATTGAAGAACAGTTCATCAGACAATCATGGAGTGCTTCATCCAAAGTATTCGCCTTATGGTGGACCACTGGGACGCCAGTATCAACATTTAGAGCCAACTTATTCCTTATGTATTATTATTTATTCAGTAAACTTAATATATTGCTACAGTTAAATCTTTCACCAAACCAACAGCAGTCCCATTTTTCATTTAGGCAACCCTTTTACTATCAATATTTCTATGTTTTGAGGGAAATATCTTGTCTTCTTGTGGTTAAATGGAAAATAATAATGCTATGGTTATTTAGGATAAACCAAAAGAGTCGAAAGGTGACTGCCATCACTTTCATTTTTTTTTCTAAATCAATTGTTACGATGTCAAGTAGCGAAGTGCTGCGAACTGTGATGGTCCATGTGTGAGTTCAAGTTGATATTTCAATAAGGCATCATTACTAGTGCAGCAGAAGTTAAGAATAAAGGGGACATGTTAGTAAAAATAAAAAAAATACGTATTTGAGGTAATTATTCATTAGAACATTAGATACTTCCCTTATATATACTCTTATACGCCTGTATTCGTAAATAATTTTCTTCAGACATCTCAGCATTACATATATTGTGAAAAATAAAAAAGAAAAGTGTGTTCTACGCTACTTGGAGCGATGATTATTACACTTTGATTGATAGATTGTTTCTTAGCAGCAACACAAGGACTATTGGCAACAGACCTTGCAATTTTATCGCTCAATTGGAGCGTTTATGGATCTTTTTTGGCTTGGGACGTAATACCAGGGAAAAACTCGAAATTAGCAGTTGTCATGCAAAAGATTTGTTGAAAACACTACAAGAAAATGCGTGTGTAATGGTCAAACTTATCCAATACTTAATAATCTTGTTATTTAGGAAATCTTAATTATGATAGTAATTTTTCTTCTGATACTTATTGTTCTCTGTTGCTAAATGATATATTACAGCTCCTTTTGCCCGCTAATTTTTTCCCTTCCTTTTTTAAAATTTGTCTTATGAAGGAAGGGAAAAAATACTTACATATTTTACATATCTGAGAACACTATCTTAGTTTTCAACGTGTACATTTGGGAAGTTAACTCTTAATTTTATCGCATCATTTAGAATGATTTGATTCGGTAATTATTTATAAAAGCCCCATTCATTTTCTGAAAATAGCTTATGTAAATAGAGTTTGAAAAATATAATAAATTGCACCTGCTAGATTTATTTATTAGACTTTTCTCAGAAGCAGTTCACATGAGAAATTAAAACTTGCTTTTATAGTGTATATAAGAATTACGAGGATGTATTACAATTTTTAATTATAACTAAAAAATAACCCGAGATATGTGGATAAATTTAATCTGCATGTTAATCGATCTGTATTCATAATATTGTAAATTGCAGCTATTCATGTTGATTCGTTCGATTTCATGAAGCCGTAGATTGAAGTAACTACTGTATCGTAAAGTTTTAATTATTATAGCGGGATATCGTGAATTTTAATGATTATTAAAATACTCGAGGTCGAAACTTAATTTTTATTTATTACTCTTAAGACATTTCTACATTTCCCCCAGCATTTTTTGATCTTTCGAAAGCCGTCTGCGCAGATTGAATTTTTATATTTTCCAAGATGCAGGTGATTTCAATCTATAGTTTCCTGAAACAAAACAAACCTATGTGAATTGTTTTGGTTTGGTTTTCTTAACGTCGCACTACAAGCAACATGAGGGTTATTGCCGACGGACCTTGTAATTTTGAAACTTGGTCAAGTGACGAGGACGACACCTGAGCTGGTACCCCCTCCTAACTTCCACGCCAAGGGAGGACTTTGGGCCCTGACAGATTTAACGCGATTAGCCCCGGCTACACGGTGGCTCTTTTGTGGCATCAAGGTTCAAACCCACGACTCAACGAAACTGCCGGTCACGAGTCCGATACATTCACCACTCGGCAAGCACGGCTACCAAATCTATGTTAATAGCTGTAATTTACAATATTATGTACATAAGGATGACTAATGTGCAGAAGAAAGTTCATCCAGACATCTCGGATATTTCCTAGTAATTATTGAAACTTTACGATATCTCTTCTTAATTAACATAAAACTGGATATATCTTCTTAATTAACACAAAACTGGATAAAATAAAGATGAAATGACACTTTAAAATGTCGATGCGTCACATGAATAAGATTACAGGCAGGATAAAAATTCTAAATCATAATGACATCATACAATAAATAAAATATTCGCTTTGCTTCAAGAGACATCCTGGTGAATCACTTGATTGATCCATTAACACTTCATTAGTATTGCACAGTATCTTACTAGAATCGAATCTCATTATTTTGATACATAGTTAGAAGACCACAAGCATCCAAGTGAACAAATTAAAATTCAACTTAAGTTTGAGATAGATTTTACGGAGACACGCGACATTTGTGAAATATATTATTGATCTTACTTTAAGTTTTCGGGATAAATCAAGTAAGATAAATTACCTAAAACTATGCTATCCATAAGAAGACATTACAGTTTTAAGAAATAATTACTACTTTCTGTAAAAGTTTTGACATTATGATACATGCAATTAGTTCCGGCATGTTCAGATTACCGAGCGTCAATATAGTTTTAATGGAATACCAAATATAAATCACTCTCTCTCTCTCTCTCTCTCTCTATATATATATATATATATATATATATATATTATATATAAACATTAATCCATTAAAACATGTATTTAATGTGTTTACGCACATTTTTGTGTGGATGATATAAAAATCCAACTAAGTATTTAATCATTCTAACAACTACAAAATTAAATTCAAATATTGAACTTTATTTATATCGATAAGAAAAACACAGAACAAAACAAGTATTAATCAAGTATCGAGAACAATGATAATAAAAAAAAGTCGTGATGAGCTACTCCGATCACATGCTTGTGATTGTAAATTTATTAGATTTATTATCGCTTGAAGAACATCTTCAGGGTTTCAAGAACATTTTACTGAACAGAACACTGAATATACACGGTTGTAATCTTGTGAAAACGTGATATGTAATCTGCTCTGAAATGGATAGCACTGTAATGAAATGAAAACTGACAGTTACGATAAACACTGAGCAAAAATGCGAGCAGCGCAATGTTGCGACTTTGTACGATCAGTGCCGGATTATAGAATGCGCCGAATTATCCATTGTCGGAATAAAAACGAGTTACTGCAATGTAGTTCTGCTATAAATATGCTTTATTTATTTATTTATTTTTTTTATAGAAAATGCTTTTTTTAGACTTCCACAATACACCAGGTGAAAAGGGAGGCCTGGTCAATCTTGAAATAAATCAGCTTCTCATTATTCCTTGCGTCTTCCTTTACCGAAAATAATATTTTCACGAACTGGATATAGAATGTTTCACGAACCTTGAAAATATGTATATAAACATTTTCCGGAAACAGGCACTTTACGAAAAATATTATATGAAGTACTTAAAGGTAAAGGCCATACTCAAAGTACAAACTAAAATTGTGATAGTTGTGCAGCGACTCTCTTCTACAACAAAACCAGAGCTTTACTAAACGTTCAACTAGAACGTCGCGTCCGAGGACATTGCTAGCTTGAGTCAAGCACTTACTTGTTAATATAAATCTTAGTATTTAAATTAAATCGTAATAAAATAGTGTAAATAGTTACTTAAGTATCTCATATTTTTCATTCAGCGCAACCAAACAACTATGGTACCAGTATTCAGCGACTCTCGTTAACAACAACGTCAGACCTAAATTCCTTATTTACTAGCCAGAAGAGACGTCTTTTCAACCTAGTTGATAAGAGCACAGCAAAAAGCGACCGATCAACATTCTTTGGACTCATTGGTCCAGAGTCCGAGACAGAAGTGGCATCCAAGGTCAACAACTCTCTCCTCCTCAATGGGACACGGGGTAGAATAACGTCCAGCCACAGAAGTTGTAATGAAATAGTAAAAATGAAAAACTTATGCTTACTATTATTATCTTCCTCCCAAAAAGAATTTTGGTTTTTCAATTTGAAATTTAATATTTTGCAAAACACCTCTTTTTCAGTTAATATAGCCACAGTATGCTAGTGGACATGGTGTCCGACTCGCAGCCGGCGTTATCTCTGTCGAATCATGGGTTCCAGCCCCGATACCAATAAAGACAAAGTGTAGCGTGGCTGATGTACATTAAAAGTGGTCGAGGTCATAAGTTTTCCTGTTAACGTGGAATGGAAGTTTGGAGAGGGTCATTGGCCAGCTTAAATGTTGTCTTTGTCACTTGACCGAGGTTCGTCTCCAATCGCTCACGTGTTGCTCCTCAATGTGAAGTTAATAACCAATCACTTTTACAGGTAACATGACCCGTGCAAATAACAAGACAATTTTTTTTATTTTTCTCAGTAAATACGATTACGTTTCTATTAATTTTTATTTCACTTAAACAAAAGGGACAATGAAAAAAGAGGGGATGTTATTATTTTTATGAACAAAACTTTATTTCTAATTAAAATAAGCCGAATCTAAATAAGAAATAATACTAACTTCATATTCTCTTGATTCCAATTCCCCATAATCTTCTGTCTGGTGACATGATGACCAGAACTTAAAAAAAAAAAGGAAGAATCTAATAGAAAAGAGCAAGATAACAAAATAAGCACAATATTTAACATAATAAACGAATGAAGCAAAAAAGTTCGTATAAAGTTATTACAATCAGTAACCATATTATCTATAATATAGGTTTCCTAAAGCACTGTAATTCATGTGTCGACCATAAGCAATTTGAGAAGATTCATCACATATTATTGAAGAGCATTAAAAACCTAATATAATCAATACAATAAGGCTTGTTCAAATGAAATCGGGACTGTAAAGGCAGCAGTAATGTTCCGAGACAAAAAAAAAAAAAAAAAAAAAAAAAAATTTCAAATATCTTCTGTAGAAGGTGTATATCTAGGGAAGCAGTGGTGTTTGATTTAGGGGCCGTGTATCGTTTTCGCAAACAGAAATGTGCTAGAACACGTGAAGGGCGTTGCATAGATTCCTTCAAGGAGCAGCAGCGTGCAATAATTCAATTTTTGTGCGCCAATGATGTTTGTGGAACGGATAGTGGATGTTTGCAGAGATGAATGACGAATGAAAATAGGCATCGAAAATCGCAGTTGGTTTACCGTCAGAAGGTGTTATTCTGTTTTAGTGTGCTTGTCCTATTTTCACAAAATATAGCAGTTATTTTCTCAAGCCCTTCTGATGGGAGTTTCTTGATCATCCTCCCTACAGTCCCAATCTGCAACGTGATTTTCATGTTTTCGAGCTTTTGAAAAAGGCATTGAAAGAACCTCACTTTGCAGACGACAATAAGGACCGTGTTGAAGATCAAAAAGTGACGTCAGCCTTTTATCTAATTTTAGCTGCAATCACAAAAAACCTAGAAGAATGGGTTTTTTGAAAAGCTTATTTTATATAATTAGTTTAAGAGTTTTTAATTATCAATTTCTCCATACTTTTAAGAAAATATGATTTCTTTCCTTATTTTATGATAATTATATGATTATTTATTAACATTTCACTTTGAGGCATTACGAAGGCTATTGGTGACGGATCTCGTCATTTTAAACCTTGATCAAATGACGAGGATGACACCGATCTGGTACCCCTCTCTCCGAATGTCCACATCACGCCCATGGGAGGAATTGGAGCCCCGTCCGGACTTAACGTTCATCAGCTCTGCTACACGACGAGTATTTAGTGGCATGAAGACTCGAGCCTACAACTCTCCAAAAACGCCGGCTGCGAGTCCAAAGACCTGACCACCAGGCTACAAGAATTGTTCCGCATGCAACCAAAGACGGTTTTCAAAGTAAGTGTTCATAATTTTGTGAATCAATGAGATAAATGTTTTCACTAACCTGGTGATTATGTGTAATACACGATATGTGCATTTATCAATAATTGTTTTCATTCTGTATAAACTGTCCTCAACGTCCCAATGGCGGCTGTTTGCTTACGACATAAGTTTTTGTTTACATTTTAACAAGTGCACGTAAACTCAATATCACTTCATTTACTTTTTATAATATCTGCTCTGTAACACAATTCAATTTCCACTTACACGTGTTTTGTAACTAATAATCATTTGCAAAATATTTTCTCAGTCACACTTTTATTTTAACTTACCTTATACATTGCATATCTTCAATTTCGTAGCCCCAAAAAAAAAAAAAAAGGTAAATTTGCACTATCACAATAACAACAATTGTAACTGGAAGCCATGGAAATAATAATAACCTTGTTCTCAGAAAAAGTTATTCAACAAGTCCTCTTGTATAGTGTACTACTATAGCTTTCTTTTGAATTTCTTTTCAAAGTAGAATCAACTTTCAGTTAACTTTGAAATTAACACTGAAACCGCCAAATGCCTGTATTCGGCTGGACTTCGGGTTCATTTGCCCAACACTGCGATTTTATTTTAAAGTTATTTTTAAAAATAGTGATGATTCGAAAAGAATTATTCTGTAATTTAAAAATATATTAAATTTTTTAAAAGAGATTGAATTTATGAGTTAGAAAAATTTGAGATTTATAGTAAGAAGAGAACTTTCTAGCTAAGAATAGCATTAACTATGGAGTGCTTGGCTTATTTTTAACGACTAACCAATGGTATATCTGCCTTTTGTGTCCGTGTCTCGGTTGGAATTGGTGCATTCCTTTCATTAAGTGCAATTTGAATCAAGGTTTTAAAGTTGATAACGATCATATAGTGATTCAACGCGAGAATTCGGAGTCCGAAGAAACATCACTCAGCCAATGGAAATTCCGGATTAGGCCGAAGTCTATTGCGGAGGCGGAGTTATAGTCAAAGCATATTGTTGAGAAGGCGGTGGTTTGATTTCGATGTCTTGTTCTTCTGAAAAAAATTTTAATCGCTATTCCTCTTGTATTTTTATTATTACAGCCCCAGCAAATATAGTGGTAATTGAAATCTCCGCAAACAATGGAAACATCTCCAAGCTAATTGTTTCCTGATCAGGAATAGAGGCAATAACACTGGATGCGGGTAGGTTGGAAATCAAGGAAATAATTAGTGTCTTCATCCGGAGGTGTCAAAGCAGTAACTGTTGTTTCAACCACTGCGAGAAAAGGTGTTGCGTTGTAATGGTGTGGTATGGATGGTCTTCTTATCATAAGAGCGGTACATCCTCCAGTTTATATTTGGTGAAATCTATCGTTTCTGTAAATAGTGAAATCAGGAATTTTTAAATTAACACCTGGTCTCTCAGGAGTGTCTCTTGTATTAAAAATACATCTGAAGTGTGTTTACCTAAAATGCTGGTGATATGCTTACCTAAGAGACTGAACTCTGTTCCCTTGCCGCAGTTGTGTAACCCATTATCTAGATGTGAATGATGGACACAAACCCTTACAAAAATGTCGAGTTTCTCAGTCATCGTTTGTATGTGACATTCGATAAGTGACTTCGAGAAGATTAGGAAAGGCCTGGCGTTTTCCTTTGTGAAAAAATGCTTTTTAACTCTCTCATGGACGAAAAAATATCTGGTTTAATTTTAGAATTTTGATTCGCATTTCTATTAGGTTTTGGAATTTCAGTTTCTAGATTGGTGGGTTTTTTTTCTGTTTCACATCTAATGTCGAGTATTTCGTTTTTGGGTTTTGTAATGCTTGCAAATAAAAAATCTTTATTAGTTTTCAGTAGTGTTTGCTATTTATAATAGTTTGGTTTATTTACTGTTTCTCTCTTTTTGGGTTTAAATTTAGGGAAATTTGCGCTCCTTGCCATGATCCTATATGTACGCCCTTGGAATTAATGCAAAAAGAATTTTCCAATTTCGCAATCCCCAGTCTTGTGTTCTCCACACTTCAGACATCTGGATTTGAGTTGGTAATTTACTGACGAATGATGAAATTAATTTCAAATGTTTCACTGTGTTGCCCCAGGTCTACGTTTGAAAGAGTCTTAGATTTAGAGGAAATATGTCAACAGAAAGATATCTGGGGAGTTCTCTGCTTTGTGGATCTCTACCAGGAACATCGGCAGTGGGTATTTGGATATTCTCTGTGTTAGTTGTGCTACCTTTAGAGCAAGGCAACTCTTTGATTTGGGCTCAGTTTCTGTTTCATCAATGTTTGTAGTAGTAGTCAAGCTTTTGTTAACTGCCTTGAACGGGGCGAGAGCTGGTTCGTTGGGTGATGTAGCATTCCTCATCTTTGACAGTGAAGAAAGTTGTTATTTTACATTCTTCATTTCTTTCGCCAGCTTCTTTCATTCAAGATCAAGCTTTTTCCAAATAGGGGTATCCTATAAGTAAAATGATAGGGTAGTAATGTGTCTTTTCTTCAATGAGAGTAAAGGTTTTCAGGTGAACCTGAGATGATCGCTGCATTCTAGATGTTTCTTTAATAGGGAGATGCGAGGCACCCGAAACGGGTGGTCTCTTCCATCGTATCCAACGCCGGCGCGAGTGGGGAAGTAGCAAGCAGCACGCTCTTCTTCGTGACCACTCATGGTAGAATGGAATTAAATTGCAAAAAATACGAAAAAAACCAAAGATGGTACCTCAGTTTCAGAAGACAATAAATAAATAAAATTAAATAAAAATAAAAGCCACAAGTTCTAAAAATGTTAATGACGAAGAATTGTGAAGATTGTGCAGATAATTTCATTCATCATCTTACTGCTTCAATGACAATGGCATTGAGAAAAAAACAGTTTCTTATACTACCGAAAATTAAACAGCAGCAAGAGATTTAAAAGATCAACAAAAAAAATGACGAACTGAGTAGAACATTTATTGACATACGAATAATAATAATAATAGCTTACGTAGTTTAAAAGAAGAATGCTTACCTGATGATACCGTGGCAATGAAAGGAGGGGAAGGGGGGAGAACATTTCATCGGAATGAATATTCACAGCAAACGATTTCATTCAGTGCAATTAATCCACTCGAAAATAAAATAACTTTAAGTACGAGAAAAGTTACTTTATAATAGATGATTTTCCAAAGAAAATAAATTGTGTTCACAAGAACTTTCGAAATATTTAAATTTTGCAGAAAATATATAAAAATTATCAAGAAATAAAATACACGTAAGATAATTAATCTTAATAAGATGTTTTAAAAAGATTTCTCTTCACATTTTTAATTATTTCAAAGACTTTCTGTAATATTATATGCTGTTATAATAATGTGTTTAGGATGTATATTTTGCAGAACGAAAGAAAAAACCCATTTCCCCCCTATATTTTCCTCATAAAAACATTTTAAAATCTTAAAGTACAGCTTTTTTTCCTATGAAATGACTCGGCATTTTTAATTTCCGGAGATATCAATAGTATTACTATAAATTTCGTGATTAATTGCTAATGATGAAAATGGTGAAACATGGCACTATTAGTCATTGTTCCTTTCCCACACAGAAATAGTCCAAGCTATTTATAAGATAATCGAACAAAAATGATTGAGAAACTAGAATAGATAAAATGTCCATTCGTTAAAACGATAAAAATACCAAATAAAAAAATTAATCTTAATCAAAGTGATCACGATTTCTAGATAAAGTGTTCCTTCGTATTGAGGATCTTTAAAGAATGATGAGAATAATAACGCAAGAATGAGACACGGAATTGAAAATTGAAATTTGACTCCTTATAAATGAAATTTTGTTAGAATAAAAATAGTACGATTTAATTTAAGCTTGAAAGAATATCACATACGCAGAAATTTGTTTCACACCAATTTAAATTAATTTCAGTGCCATCAGTAACAGTTGGTACAGATAAGCGATTACAGTTATTTTCCCTCTCTCTTTGTAGGCAAGTTATTAGTATAAGCAATGTGACATTATAGCTGATACAACTTAGGATGTCGTAATGAAATTTGTAAATCTGTGTAAGCTTCAGAATTTCCTAGTTTAAAGATAACCCATTGGCTAGTTTATCAATCGCATTTCCGTCACAGTAACTGCATTAGTCACTCATTTTAAATATTTTTCAGTTTTACAGGAATCCAGAAACTACAGGCAATCGAGATTATTTGATGACAGATGTTTCGGCTATCAGCATAGTAACTACTAAATTCATTTCTTCCTTTTGCTTTTGAAAGTTGTTTCAACACAATGATATTGTTGAAATAATGCCAATAAAATCACCGCAAATGCTGTTCCCTTGTTAAATTTTAATGGTCTCAGAACTGCAAGAAATTTACTACTTTAACATACTTTATTAAAATTTCTTTAATTTCTTTTGTCAATATGTATGATTTATCAATAAGAGAGAGAAGAACAATGTTTATATATAAAAAAAAAAAAAAAACCTTGAAAGCTCCCGGTTTTTCTTACTTTTAAAAAACTTTATGTGGCATGATGGGTAACATTTTTATAATAAAGGAATTGTACGGGAAATAAGAGGGAGTTCGTCAGAGAGTACAGTTTTATAAATGAAATAAAAAGTGAAGTTGCTGTTTTCTTTCCAAATCAAGAGACATGAAAAACCTTTTATGATTGGTTAATTTGTGAAAGGAGAAAGAGGAGTTCGCTCTCATTACCATTAGCTTATCAACATTGTTTGCTTAAATAAAAAGCAATAGTTCTTAGTTTGTATCGTAGTCTTTGGTACCCGAATCTTCAACACTGGTAGTTTATCCAAGAAACAGCCGGAGTCTATAAACTTGCCGTATATTTCCGTGTATAAGCAGATAATTTTTGGAATTTTTTTCTGTGCTAAATTACGTAGTCGCCTAACTTACGAATACACTAGTTCGCAAGAAAGAAAAAAGGTAGTTAGCCGTGCACAAGTGATAAATCGCCAAATATAGTTCGGTTTCTTCCCCGCTTTAGTTTATATATTCTAAATTTAAGAGCAAAATCATTCTAAAAGAGATTATCATCCTTTTATGAAAATTGGTTGTTTTATTTTCCAAAGTATTTAAATTGTTGTTACGTTGAGTCGTTGCCAAAACGAAAAATCTGATGTTGTTGAAATTTGCACCCGAGTAACGGAAACGTAATGAAAACATACACAGGGAAACATACACTAGAAAACTGTAGAAAATGCGCACTTAAAAATAACAATGGAAGAGAAATTTTATCATTTTAATCTAACTTGTATGTTAAGTGTTTTGAATGCAACCTATATGTAACAACATGATGTTATGGTCCTTTATTCTCCAAATAATGATAAACACATTAAATAATTAGATAAAACATATCAAATACTGAGAGTTGGGGTCACTTTCGGGCAAACATTTAAGATGTAAGTATGTGTTTTCTTTCGTCTCCGTTCTTGTAATGCAAATGTAGCCCTAAAATCGCTGCATTTATTTGTCAGCTGCATAAACACACTTATATAGTTAGAAGTAAAATTTATATGCACTAAATCAAAAAAGATGATTAAGTATTAGGAAGAAAACTAAAGGGTAAAATTAACTGAACTAAGATGAAAATAGTATTAATAATGGATTAAAATCAAATTCAAAACATGATAAATGATAAATAATTATTATAAACCAAATGAAACTAAAATGTAATGATAAATAAAATTGTTCCATACAAAGTTTTGCAAAGAAAAGATTTAACCACCCAAGGTGCGATTTTTAATATACTTATTATTAAATTACTCAATTAAATATGAGAATAAAAGCAAACAATGAAGTATGGAAAAATGGACAGTAATAAACTTTTCTGGTATTAAAAGTAAAACAAACGATGAATTATTAAATTGAATATAATATCAGCTAAATGTAATTAAAATAAAGCAAACTATAAATTATTAAATTGAATATATTTAAGCAAAATGTAATTAAAGTTAAAGCAAACGATACATCATTAAATTGAATATTATATCAGCTACATGTAATTAAAATTGAAGTAAACGATAAATTATTAAATTGAATATATTTAAACTAAAAAAATTATTTCAAAAGTGATCTGGTAAGCCAAAACGCCCCACCTAAAACAATAGTCCCTTAGGTGGCTAAAAAAGGAAAGAAAACGTTGTATGAATACTTTTGAGACCGTATCAAAAATCGAGGATCGGAATCATTCGTCGAATCAACTTTCACACAGTAGAATGTTTGGATGCTTACCATCATCAGTCTTTTAATGCTTTCTATACTAGAATTTATGCCTTCTTCATCATCCTCGCTGCAATCCATTGTTCGAGTTTTGAAGATAATTTTGAAGGAAAAGAAATGCATTCTCAGCTTATTCATAGATTGGTTTATAATAGGAAGCATAAGCTAATTTAAAAATTTTAATTCAGTACGCTTACACTGCAGAGCTCCAGAATGATTCTACGTCATAAAACTATTGTAAACCACCTTTATAATGGCATACCGATGTATGACAATTAATCGGGAATTCGAGAACTTTTATTGGGATACTTTTTTGTGATCATATTGTGAGAAGGAAACTCAAGAGATCTTATTAACTATATTTTTTTACGTTTTATTACGTTCTCAAAATGTTAAAAATTTAAGGCTAGTTAAAATGACAGACATTGTGAACTGTTGTATTCGATCTATCTTCATATTCAAAAGTTTGGAAGATAACGAAATTTTATAGCAGAAAATGTGATTTTTAAACAGTTCTTAATTCTTTGGGAACGTACCTTCCGCCCCATGAAAATAGTTCAAAGACTTTAAATCAGAATGTTTTTTTCCCCTAGAGATGAGATTCGTATACGACGAACGCGATGCATCGTACTCTTCTTAAGTTCTGTTTTTTTTTTTTCCCTTTTCGAATTTGACTGGCGTTGCCAATCGCGGTTTAACAAACTATTAAAAAAAAAAACCCATAGAGCTTGCGACAGAACAATTGTTACTTTATATTTTACTTTTAAATGGAGCAGTGGCTACAAAAGAATTCATTTAAAAAAGGTAATTGGAAATATATAATTCTTCCTTTTCTAACTTCAAGACTTTATTAAATTTTCTGCAACTTTAGTTAGTAGTTTGAGTTAGTAATTAGTTTAGTAATTAATTTATGTCCTTTTCACATACAAAGAATCGTCCTCGCTATTATCTATACTGATGCAGCGCTTTTTTAGTTTGAACTACTCCTTGAGATATTTTTTTTTTTTTTCATTTCAGCTTTTACACAGGATTTGAATTTTGAAAAAACAACCCACACTCTCGACTTATATACGACAAATATTCGACTATATACAGTGTTCATAAAATAATAATAATAATAATAATAAAAAAAAAAACGCCTATTGCAACTTTAAAATAATAATGTTTTATCATGAATATCGAACTGGAATTAAATTGAATAATGATCATCAGTTTTTCTGAATCTGTTGCTTCTGAAAGCTAAATCTTGCACCCATCCTGATGTAGTCAGTAGCTTCTAAAACTAAGTAATACAGTGTGAGATGAAAGCTGAGTTTTAAAAGATAATATTGAATGGGAATAAAAAAAAAAGGTTTTAAGATTTTTAAAATTACATTTATCATGCATTGTCTATTTGAGTGTATCTTCAATAACTTCGTTTTGATGATTTTAATGTAGTAAAAAGTACACTGCTGAAAAAAAAATTAGAAATTTACTTCTGTTAAATTTTTAAAAAAAATTCAAAATAGAACAGAAAAATAAAAGTCGAGAGAAATTACCTTGTAATCAATGTTTATCAAAAAATGTCTAAACGTCCCGTTAAGACATTTACTCTAAAAATACTAGAGCAAAATTAGGAAAATGTTATAACAAAAAAATGGAAATTTCACGATAATATCACAATAAGAAAAGTGATGCAAATTGTTTCAGATTGCCGCTTCGGCCTATTGTATCTTTGAAACAGTGATAAAAAATAAAAGGATGCAATAAAATAAAATTGTGAAATCTTTCTTAAGGCCATAAAAATAATACACATTATCTCGGTGAAAAAAAAAACATTATTTGGAGAATGAAAATGTTGATAAGGCGTTCCGAAGGCAATTTTATCTAAGACTTGAATTGATAAATTTCAGAAGTAATTACTTCAATAACTACGAAGGCCATGTAAAAGAATTTGCACGATGTAAAGTAGAATTTTAGAAAAAGAGGTATTTGGTGCATGCAAAATAATTTTAATTTTTCTCTTTTAACTTGACCTCTGATATTTTTATAAGTTGGAATTATTCTAAAAATTATATTACTTTAATTTTGATTGAAAGATGCCCTAAGAACACCTGGGAAATTTCTTTAATGATTACTATATTTTTTAAAATCTACATGCAATGTTTAGACATTTTAGCTTGAAGGTTTCTTACTCAATTTAAAGAATAAAGTTCTCAGATTTTTTCCTTTACACCTTGAATTTTTTTAATAGAAATTTTCAGTTTGTAGCAATTTATGGCAAAGAAAAGCGTTAAGATGTTTGTTATCGAAATGTTTAGTTATCACGACAGGTGCTGCTGCTGAGCGCCTTAGTAGTGTATATGTATATAAGCACACATGGTTATATATTGTTACAAACATTAGATGAAGCCTCCCTGCAACAGTTCTCTTTTGAATGAAAAGAGACATTTACAGAGATGTTATCAGTCAGCCAAAAAAAGTTTGAGCAATGGCCCCTTCAACTTGGTGACAGAATTGCTGACCATTTCGGCGATTTAGAGAAAAATCTTAAATTCCAGAAAGTGCCGGAACCTAGATGAAAACACGATTGGGAAGAAAGTTAGTCTTTTCCTGAATTTTCCATATGACGTCATACTTAGCCGGAACATTTAAAAATACGCCGAAAACCTCAGTCAGATAGTTAGTTTGTCTTTGGAGTCAATTTTGGATATCGATTTGGAAGCGGTCGGCATTTAGACGAGATCTGCCGAGGAATTGATGGTCGCGTGGCCAAGTGAATTTGCAGAGCGGCTGGTGTCTGCTTTGGAAGTGCAGAGTATTACTGCAGAGGTTTGTCCGAAGGAAGAACTAATAAACTGGTAAACTGAACGTTGCTGATATAACTGTAACTGTCGGTCAAAGTGCTGTTTTTGTTCTTGTATATGTGTCGCTAATCTGTACAAGTGTTGTGTTCCTATTTATTCAGTTATTGTTCAAGTTCTGCTACCTGTGTGTCATTCTGAAGATTTGCGAATAAAGCGTCATTTTTCATTATCCTTTGTGTCGGACTGATTCAAATCCCAAACAAGCATAAATTTTTGTAACAATGTACATTTAGAAGTGGAGGGCACAACATGGGAAATTCCGTTGGAGATGGTAGATTTGGAGTACACCTAAAAAGTTATCTTCTAGCCATTTCCAAGAAAAATGAGTTAAAAGTTTTACTCGTAACTCATATATTACTTACTTTTCAGATTCAATCGAGAGCAGCACAACTACGAATAAGTCGGTACAGAGCTCGCTTGCCAGACGATTGGTCCAGGTTCAATCCTGCCACTGTTTTTTTTTCTTTCCCTTTCCAAAATCTTACCAGAAAATTTTTAAATTTACCTTCATTACAAAGCATTAAAATTTATAACCACTTTAAAACAAAATATGAACCTTAACTTAAGTTTTACTAGCCCGAATAGTGGCTTCATAAATAAAAAAAAAAATATTTGACTTTTTTGCCAATATATTAAGGATATTAATTTTATTTCAAACTCTTATAATTTTTAAAACAGTTGAAAAAAATACGCAATGAGAGAGAGATGGTAAAATTTAACGTTGTAAGTGCAAGAAACGGCTATGCTGCGCTAAAGAATTTGCATCTATGATCTAGACGTTTTCAAAAATGGAAAAAAGAAAAATGCTGAGGATGTGAGTGAATGTGGGGTTTAATGGTGCAAGAGCCAAATCTAGCTATGCTGCGCCACTCAATGTGTATCTGTGATCTAAACATTTGAAAAATTGAATAAAAAAGATAAAATTGGTTGACAAGAAAATGTGGTCAAAAATAGAGAAGGATCGCTAGGATATCCCGGGAACGCAGCATTCTTGTTTACCAAAATCAGCAAACCCCATGGGAAAGAAAAAAAGATCAGTAGGGTGAAGCGGGTGAGTGATATTCGTATTTACCTAAAGAAGGTAAGCCACCGAGGGCAAGAAATACGTAAAGGCACGAAATTATTCGATTATGGAATTTATATTCCTTATAAGAGAGTACGTAGTTCAAGTTACTTTAAAAAATCTTAATTTTAATTCTATAAAATAACAATATGATTAAAAATAAATTGGATTTTATTGATTTGACGTTGCAACGAAGTCACGCAACAGTCTATTAGTAACCAGCTTTGTCATTTGGAATTATGCATTGCACTTGTACTAATACCTTACTCTTCACACTTTTGCTTTGCTCTCCGAAAGCATTTTATTTGGGAGCTTAGTGTGCAGAATCTTCCATTATTTCGCTTGCCGGTCTTTCGCAGAATCAGAATATATCCCAGCATGCGATAAAAGCTATAGTCGTTGTCTCCAGGCTACCTCGACCCAATATTCGAAAGATTAGAAGTGGAAAATGCTAAAATAGATTTGATATTTGAAAACGATATTTTAGTTTGAAGCTACCGTTGCCCAAATGCTTAAGAAGGGGATCTAAAGTTAACTCTCTTTTTCAGACGGAAAAGTATTCAAATATTAATGTCATATTCCGATTTCTTTATTATATAGACAGCAGCTAATTTCAATAAACGATTTATTTTTTGCTTAATTCCATCTATTCCTTTTCTATAAAATGCCTTTTATCTTCCATTTGCTTTGTCTCAACTTTGTCGAGATTATGTGATTGTATTGATTTTGATTGATAATTAAACTAGAATGTATGTTATTTGAAATTCTGCGCGAATAAAAGTACCAGCAAAGACGCAGACGATTTCTTTTAAGCCAGAAGTGTCCAAACAATGGCCTCAGTGGGGTCGAAGAAGAGAAAATGGAGCGAAAGTTAGTTGAAGTACTGTTGCAAAATACATCAAGAAAATTTTTTAATATTTTATGACGTACTTAATGAAATTAAATCGTTTATGTGATATCGAAATCAAAATGTGAATAAGAACTTAATGATGCCAAATGGTAGGTATATTTAACATATTTGACTGTTCGTTTAAATGACTTAAACACGTGTCTTCAAAGTAAAAGCCAACTTGTCTGTACAATGAATCATAAACGAGTTCTTAATAATATTGAAATTGCGGCAAACCTAAATAAATATGCACAAATTTTTATGCATTTCAACAAGTTGGCCGAACATAATATGAAAAATGGACAGTCCGTTCTTCGCGAATTGAACAAAAATTTGATAATAGATGTCAGGAATTTCGAAGAAATAAACAAATGCTTTTTCTTGCGACTCCATTTACAGTCTCTAAAAATAAATCGCCAAATTTTTTCAAATGGTATGAATACAGTTGCATTCTGATACATCCAAGTTATAGAGAAATTTTATAAATTCTCTTAATTGGACTTTTATAAATCATACTTGCCCAGCGATAAATAACTCTCGCTACCCAGTCATTCCTTATTCATATCATCATTGTTCGGAAGCACATACATTTGTGAGTAAACATTTTTTAGAGTAAAGCACGTTAAGAGGGAAACTAGAACCAGAATATCGGATGGATACCTTTAAGACTCCCTGAAAATTGCAGCCATTTCAATCGAACCAGTAATTGGAGGGTTAGTTTCTAAAATCCCATACTAAATATAACAGTTTTATGATTTCTAGCTATCTTTGTTCTTATAAAATTTATGAAATGTTTAACATAAAACGCCTTATAATATGGATAAAATATTGTCAATCAAACTCCATATTGCAGCCATTATAATATAAAAATTCTAAATTAAGTTCAAGTTATATATATATAGCTAAAGACCCGCTGTTAGTGTCTTACAGTTAGATTTATTTTGTGCGGTTCCAAACAACTTTTCTCCTTCCAATACGGGCCAGGAAAGCAAAACGTTGGGCTAGTCACGCGGCCTGGACATTCGGTAGTAATTAGTGCCCCAGGACCAAAGGCTTTAGAAACGGAGAAGGGCATAATAATCATGCTTTACAACAAAACACAAAAAATTAACTGATGAAAAAAATGAGTTGACAATTATAGAATTGTCAGAAGTTAAACTTAAAAAAGTTCGGTCCTGTCATGATTAAAAGAGATGTTTGATGTCTGGTTTCCTGACAAGTGCTCTTTCTTTCCAGATGATGCTCGGCAACTTTTTAGCATTATTATGTCGACTCTTGTTATTTAGTATTAAATTGCATTGCAGTTTCTAAGACCTTATATCTGTTGAACAGAGAAATTTTGAGAATGTGAGTGAATGTAAAGGTTATTGGCGCAAGAGCCAGATATGGATATGCTGTGCCAAACAAGATTTGACTGTGGTCTAGACGTGAAAAAAAAAAGACAAAAAATTGATTGACAAGGAAGTCGAAAATAGAGAAGGATCTCTAAGGTAACCAGGAGGTACGTTACCAGTGTTTAGCTAAGACAGTAAACCCCCACAGGAAAGAAAAAAAATCACAAGAGGAAATTTTGAGAAGCATACAATGATAGGCTGCACTGCACTGAGTAGTGACAGTGAGACGACTGTCATTATTTAAAAGGCGTCGAAACAAATATGATACAAATTCATAGGTTAGTTATGTTTTGGAAGCAGTACGTTGTCAAATCAGTATTTGAATGCCGCCGTGACAAGTTATCATTGTCGATGAGACCTGGATTATGATTATTCACTGGAAACCATGTAACAATCAAATCAATGGGTTGCTTCGGTGAATTTGCCCGAAAAAAGTCGAAAGGTATTATCGGTAGAAAAAGTTTAGGCGACGGTTTATTGGGATTGATTGTGTTCTTAATGTGGCTCTTAGAAGCAACATGGCTATTAGCGACGGTGAGTGAGTGATTGTCTGTTTATGACACAAAAGCCAAACCTGGCTAGCTATTTGCGAAGGAATTCTGGCTATAGCAGACTAGCTATTTTGAGTGAGGTGACGGTAACGACACCCGAGTTGACACCTTCCTTTCCCAGCTTTTATATTACGCCATGGAGCCTCGACAGATTTAAAGTGCATCCGCACTACCTCACGGCAGGTCTAGAGCGGCATCAGGACACGAGCCCACGACATGAATGAAAAGCCACGAGTTCGCGATCATGACCACTATGCTACCGAGGCAACTTGAGTTTTTCGGATGCGAAAGAAGTCATACTCATGAACTTCCTAGAAAAAGTATAAGCAATCGGTGGACAAATATTACAATGAGTTTCCTCAATTCTATAACTTCATTTCTAACACAAGTTCTTTTTAAACCACCCTTGTTTATGAGTAACAAACAATAAAGATACAAAAAATAACTTCGAATGGCTTTGAAATGAACATTACTTTAGAACCAAATAAGGGTTACGTGCTTAAGGATCTTAAAATTGTGAATCACAGTCAAGTGACGAGGATGACACCTGAATTAATTCCTGATACACCCAACTTCCATATCATGTTAAATGAGGACTGGGATTCAGTCAATTTCTTAGCGTGTAGTAAATTTCATTATTCCAGTGGAAAAAATACAATACTAACATGGAATTAGACTTGCACATTGCCAACCACGAAATAAATGTTTTAATTATTGGACATGAATTCCAGATGTTATTTCATGAACTAAACTGAACGAAGATATTAGTCCTTTTTTTCAAGCTGCGAAGCTTTTCGTAGTTTGAACATCTCACTGAAAGAAAAATTATTACTGGAAAATTCAAATTCTAATTATCGTTGGAAGAGTGATAATTTTTTTTTAATCGTTAACTGTATATTAACTTGTATAATACTGTAAAATATTATGAATCGTTTTCAAAATATTGCTTTGTAGCATAAAGTATCATGCTTTTTATAAAATCGTTTGGTAATATGCCAGAAGTTTAATAGAATGTATATGAGACAATAATTTTTTCCAGAATAATGTTTCCTTTTTGTTTTATTAAAAAAATAAAAAATTAATATTACCGAATTTGTCAACTTTTCATCGTTCTATTAATGAATATACAGTGGCTCAAACAATTGAGGATACACCTTACTTTCACTTGATAAATCCAACTTTTAATGAAAATAACACATTAACTAGAATAGAAGACGTATTTTTACTTTTACACGTAATAAAAGGGTTAATTTACAGTAAAAATAACGAATATCAACAAAAAAATATCTAAAATTAAAAGTTTCACAAATATTTGAAGTAAACATAGGCAGATCTTTACCTCAAAAAATTAAGGATACACCAATGAAATTTTTTCGATATATTACATGCATAGACAGTATCAGTATTTTTTTGCATGTCCTTTGGCTTTTATAATGTCCTCCAAACGTCTTGGTACCGATTCGACCAATTTTTTAGTGGTATCTGGAGATATTTTATCCCATTCTTCTTGTAACACTTGCTTTAAATGGGCTTTGTTTCTAATCTGGTGTTTTTGGACCGCTGTTTCTAGTGTGGCCCACAAATTTTCTATGACAGTGATGTCAGGGGACTGTGGCGGTGTGTGCAATTGCTGTTTACATTAAAAAAGACACCACATTTTGACATTACGTGCCGTGTGTTTGGGGTCGTTGTCGGGCTGAAATATAAAATTTCCATCTAAACCCAATTTTTGTGCACTTTCTTTAAGATTGTTGCGGAGTATGTCTATATAAAGCTTATGATCCATTATACCATCTATAAAAACTAAATTTCCTACCCCATTTGCAGCCAAACCATGACGGAGCCACCACCATGTTTAACTGTAGGACGTAAATTTTTTGGATCCAAAGCGGTGTTCGGCTTTCTCCAAACGGTGTGACGACCATCGCTTCCAAAAATGTTAAATTTACTTTCATCACTAAATATAACTTTCTTCCAAAAGTTTTCTGTCTTCAACTGATGAGTTTTTGCAAACTCCAAACGCTTTTTCTGATTTTGTAAGCCTATGAAAGGTTTCTTTCTAGCTACTCGACTGATATATCCAGCATGTCTAATCACATTTCTCACAGTTTCAGCACTTACACTTCTGCAGATTATTCGAGAAGTTTCTGCAGCTAGTTTGACTGCACTCAGTTTAGGATTAATCTTGATATCTTTTAAAATTTTCCTTTTAGCTACATCACTCAGAATACTTTTCCTTCCTCTTCCACTCTTATTTTGAATTAATCCATCGCGTTTAAATTTCCCAATGATTTTCTGGACACATGAGTGACTTCTACCGACAATTTCAGCTATTTCACGATAAGAATTTCCCTTCTTAAATAACCTTAATATAAATTTTCTTACATCAATACTAGTCTCTTTCCGAGGAGCCATTTTCCATTTAAAATTACAGCTTTATATTCTCATAACCAACTTCAAAAGACAGAAATAACAGTTGAAAAAGTTTTGGATAAAATTTCCCAAACTTAGATTATTAGTAGCAAGCAAAAAGAAATCAAGTGGTAGTTAAACAAAAATTTCATTTGTGTATCCTCAATTTTTTGAGGTAAAAATCTGCTTATGTTTATTTGAAATGCCTCTAAAAAGTTTTATTTTAGAATTTTGTCGTTGATTTTTCTTTATTTTTACTGTTAATTAAACCTTTTGTTATGTCTAAGAATAAAAATTCGTTTGCACTTCTGGTTAAGGTGTTATTTTGATTGAAAGTTGGATTTATCAAATAAAAGTAAGGTGTATCCTCAATTGTTTGTGCCACTGTAATTCAATGAACTACAATGAGTGACATTGGAATTTTGTGGCGCAAGATATGGCTATGCTGCGCAAATCAGGTGATTTATTAAAAAACGAAATCTAAGACACTGTGCTAAGTTAAAATTTCATAAATTCTTGTGTGACAAATATGCGATGTAAAATTAAAAATAGCTTTTCTGTATCGGATTAAAAAGCAATGAAAACAAACAAACTAAATCAGATGAAAAAGCAATACGTACAATAGGCTGAGAACGAATCCGGGTTTTCTTTTGCTTTATGAAGTGAGTGCTTTCAATTTAGTCCATGGAATCCATTAGCCAGGAATCATCCACATCGTATAAAATACAATCATCGTCATTTCTAAGGTTAGGTGTTAGGGTACTTTTTTTGGGGTGAATAGGCATTTAACTGAATGTCAATTTTCAGTTTATTGTCTAATGTTGGATATGAAATATTGCGTTATTTTGCGATTTACTTTGATTCCTTTATGTTTTGAAACCGATTGATGCTGCAGAGGAAGGAAGATTTCAGGGTGCGGTAGCAAATGTTTGGTGAATGGGAGAAGTTGTTAATGATTTAGTTTTTACGAGAACTATTGAAGGTAAAATATCTGCATGGGTAGACGTGACTCGGTAACTGTAGGCAGTGGAGTAAATGCAGGTGTCGAATTGGATGCGGATAGCAATGGTTTCAGGCATTGTAGAGGCGGACATAAGACTTTTGTAATATTAGGATCGGTTTGGGTGAACACTGAAACCGAAAATTTAGGGCCTGTGCGTAAGATTTAGAAAGTTGTGGAACTAATAATTTTCGAGCTTCTATATAAGAAATTACGTATGGTTTTTATTTCTTGAATCTTTTTTTCCATTTGTCATTTGGGGCATATTGTTGAATTAGAAGTGTGAGGTTGAGAGCAATTGTCATATTGCAGTTAAGATAACCAGCTTTAACTGTTGAAGGTAATTGGGGACTATAGAAAGTTAAAATTAAATGTTTTGTAGGAAAAATGGAATTGTCCTTGTTAACTATGATCCTTCTGGCCTGAGAGACACCTTGGTGATGATAGTGAAGTTTTATTGGCGCAAGAGCCAGACGTGGCCATACTGCGCCAAACAAGGTAAATCTGGGATCTAAACTGTAAAACAATGAAAAAAAGATTGATCCACAAGAAGGGTCAAGTAAGAAAGTAAAGTTTATTGGCGCAACATCCAGATATGGCTATGCTGCGCCAAATAAGATTTAACTGTGGTCTAGACGAGAAGAAATAGAAGAAAAGACAAACTGGTTAACAAGGAGGAGGGTCGAAAATAGAGAAAGATCGCTAGGGTAACCCGGGGGTGCGTCACCCGTGTTTACCAAAGGCAGTAAACCCCATAGGAAAGAAAAAGATCACTCGGGTGCCTCGGGGTCATGATGCCCGTACTTACCTGAAGAAGGCAAGTCCCTGGGGTCACCTGATATAATCCCCAGGGGCAGGATGCCCGGCTATACCCCCAGACGCTGGGTACCCATTTTAGTTGCCTTTCACGACATGCATGAGCTACAGTGGGACTATTCTGTCATCCCCGGTGAGTGACACACTGATCGGAAAATTTATCGAGGATTTCCTTAAAGAAATGCACATTTAATAGATTAATTCTTCAGCGCGGCGGCATTTCCCCCAAAAATTACAATTTAAGTTTAATAGTTCTTTAAGACACGTCGTAAAATATTAAGAGTTAGACGCTTTGTAAACATATTACAAGTCCTCCCCTCAAAAAAAAAAAAAAAAAAAAAAAAAAAAAAAAAAAAATACACACACACCAAAATTTAAGAAACTTTCTTTAATGATATAACGAAGGAGTTATAAATCAACATCAATAGAAGCTATATGACATTTGTTAACAATTAATGTTTTTGCATGAAAATTAATCATCGTAGTAAACAAATCACAATTGAAATAGAATTTTACAAGCAGTTTCCCCGAATGCAACTAAGGTGACATTTTAAAAATGATATGTATTAATAACTTTTCTTGAACTTTTATAAAAGTCAGGGAAACCACTCAAAAACATCTTATACGGAAGAACATACAATAGGATTTTATTTATAAAATTTTATGAATTCATAATTCTCTCGTAACATAAAATCAATTCATTTTATAAAGCAAGAAAAACACATTTGATTGATGCAATGATGATTCAACAATATACAACTGTATCACAAAAGCATGGAATTACTTTGTCGGAGATGAAAATCATATAACGTACTAATTATAACGTGTATATTACATTTCATACATAGGAATCGTAACTGTAAATGCATCAGGGCCAGATATTTCAGCATTCAATAGCAATTACGAAGTTTTTCCATTTATAGGTTAGCAGTCGAAAAAAATTAATTACTGGAATAATTCTTTAAGTTTCTAAAGTTATACTAAGAATAAAATATTCATTTGCTGATAGAGTAAAATTGTTAGACGATTACGTCAAAAAAAAGAAGTGTAAAATCGAATTAATTTATCGACAAATACAACAACTACGCTGTAGCCGAAAATTGAAAAATCTAATTATATAATTTTGTTTCAGTTGAATTTAACATTTTTATTTGGTTTAATTTAAGTATTGCTCATGATGGAATTTGAATTGAACTTTTCGACAATCACCATACTTTTTCCTCAGAAAAAAATTATATAATATATACATATAAAAGATCGGGGAATGCGTGAATTAAAGATATTCATTTTTATAAAATTAATAATTATTTAAATATGAATTGTATGTCATTTTAAACGAACCCAAATTAATCTAAATAAATTAATATGGTTTCTAACATTTTCCTTACACTCAATTTAAACAATGATCCCGTTTGAGATTTAAGTTAGAAAGAGAAACATGGAAAAACAGCCATTTTCCAAAAAAATAAAAAATTTCGCACTCTGATAAAAACCAAACAAGGCAAAATAGAAATTGATTAGTTCTAGCCACCATAGGGGCTATTATTTTAGTCAGTGACAAAATGGCATCACTGATTACTTTTTGAAATAAAGTATTAAATGCATGTTATTTGTTTATTTTCATTTTCAGGCAGCAATAATGATATTTAACTTAAAATGCACTCAATTTAATAATTTATCGCTTACTTTAATTTTAACATCTGAAAATAATTTTACTGTCCACTTCAATATTTTATCGATTGATTTAATTCTAATATTTAATTGAATAATTAAATAATTATTTTTAAAAAGTTAGCAACTTTGGTGGCTAAATTTATTCTTCACAAAACTTTTCATGGAGCAATTTTGTTTATTAAATTTGTAGCAATATTTTTTAGTTATTATATTAAAGAGATACATAGAGTGTACTGAGATATGGAAAGCCCAAATAGATTTTGTGAAGATACTTTAATCTTTTTAAGTTGATAGTATATTAGCACCTGAATGGAATTGGCACAAGAAATCTTTAGAAAATCCATGAAACGCACATTTGACTTTTTAAATCGCAATAAACATTCTAGTTTGGATGAAATGATTTTATCAATTGACAAACAATAGTGAATTTTCTTAAATATTAAATAATGCTTTAAAATCTGTTCATATATATAGAATCCAAATTTCAAGGAAATTTCTAACTCTGATGCATTGAATAACGTAAAGAGACGTCCTGAATTTCACCAAATCTCTCAACGTATGATTCCAGTTCCACCATTGGCTGAAAAGAAAATGTCACCCGTGACGTATTTCGATACATCGAATTCCATAACTGCATAGAAATTCGCTTCATTTCTTTAAAATGAAATTCAGTAGTTAAGGACAAATATTTTTCAGAGGATTATTAAAATGAACGTGCAATACGGACATTCTATTAAAAATAATGATGCAAAATTTATTTTTTGGGAAGAATACTCTTTATCTCTAAAGTAATTCACGAAATTAAACATAAAATTTGCAGGAAAAGGCAGAAAGCATTAAAGGGGGGGGGAGGTCGATATAGAGAAAAAAAAGTTAAAATAAGAATGAGAATAGTTATTTTAACTTATATCATTAGATTATCAGAATATACCGATTGGTAAATTCATATAAAAACATATTTTACTTCATTTGTTTTAAATACTTAATTCAAACGTAAAATATTCAATTATTCACATTCTTCTAGACAAAAATTACTTACTTGCTAAGACATACATGACTAGACTTATTATCAAAAGAATATCTGATAAAAAGACGGAAAAGTATGAAGAAATTTATGATCTATTTTAAGACATTTATATTAAATCTGGTAAAAAAATATATGCATATTTATTTACACAACACGCAACAAATTAATCTTATCAATACATATGTTACAGAAAGACTACAAGCATTGCAAATAGAACAGGCATATTGTACACGTAATATAGTCATAGAATACTATAAATAAGTTTAAATGCTACACCAAATAAAGAAAGAAATGAAATTAAAGCACAAAGTGAGTGACTTAATTCAACGCGCCTAAACCAAAATCTGACTTGCCTGGAGAGTTTTTTTTTTTTTTTTTTTTTTTTTTGTTCGACAACTATTTTATTCTTGAAAATTTTTTTTGGTAACCCTTAAGATATTTTGGCGATCTATTTTTAAAGTCTTCAAAAAATTTCCTAACCTGCATAATATACTACATTTTTAACCGTTTTTTTTTTTCCTCTTTTTTTTTATAGCCGATTTTCGTTATAAGACATTCAATACACACATTTCAGAAAATTTTTTGTTGAAAAGTAAATTTCAACTGAATCCTGTTTGACTATAAAAATACATAATATTCTAAATAGTTCAGAAAAAAGTTAGCAAATTGTATTTAAGCATTGCTAAGAGTAAATCTATTATTGCCAGATTTGAGCCAATATGAAACTAAAATAATCTCCATGACATTTAACGACACAAAAAATCGTTTCGTCTTAACGCATGATCCAAACTAGGTAAACATTTTAAGAATTATAGCTGCCTAATAAAGGATTCCTCACATATATTATCATAATTAACACAACTCTACAAATGGTCTACTGTTAATTATATAAACATAGATTTACAGTTAATTAGTTTGTTAGGAGCTAAACATTTATAAATAAGCAGTTTGTTAATTAAAATTTAATTTAAAACGACGAGTTTTATAAAAGAAAATTATGTGCTTGTGCAAAGAATTAAATCAGCTAGTTTTTATACAGTATATAAATCAATCTAAACACCCCTTTAAAAAAATCCAAAAGCAGGGTACATTGGGTGCCCAAGAGATATTAAAAGGTGTCACAACAATTTGACATCCATAATGATATATGCCATGTCTATAATACAAAAGAAAAGATCCAAGATTGTCTTGCATTATAAAGGGAGAAAAAATCAACTAAGCAAACCATTAAAAATTAACCAAGTAAAAGACAAAATTCTCAATAATGATCAATATCACAGCGCATACCTCAACTTTAAAATATAATTGTAGTTTGTCCCACATGAAACAGTGGAATGCACTTAAAATATCATTTACTTAAGCTCACCAAGAATTAATTGAAAACATACCGTAAGTGGAATCTGAATTAAAATTCACAGAAATTCAGGACAGCTCTATATAATTCACACATAAACAAGCGCATCAGTAAAATTTCGAGTCTTAAGTAATGAATTAAGTACGGCTCAGCCATAATACTCTTGCAACAACATCATTTCTCCTTGGACAGAGACAGACACGTAGGATGGCGTTTCAGGTTTCCTTTTTTAAAAAAATTCTCACTTTGATTATGGAACAGATACAAAACTAGATCACGACTTGCACTTGAGGGACGGATCATGTATACTCTTGTATACATCGTGGAGTTCCTTGGGAGACATTCTGTGGGCAGTGATAATGGATCTGAACGTGCAACCGTCCGTCTTCCTTTTGTAGAACTTGAAGCCTTCGTTGTTGATGGGTTTGAGACCGGCTCGGCTGGCGCACACGCCCGTTATAAAAATATCCTCTAGGTAAAAAAAAGGCGTCCTAAGGGCAGTCCTGTACAGGATGGGAACTGTGTCCTGGGACAAGATATATCCCGTTCCAGAGAGGTAAGGTGGATAGACGCGCCCTGGAAATATTACTTCGGGTACGAACCACTTGGAGTTCCAGTCCTTTACGGGGACCGCTCCCTTGATGAGACACCCCATCAGCAGGCGGGAACGGTCTTTGGTTCGAAGGAGGCGAAACAAGTTAGGCAAATGAACGAACATGTCGTCATCCGTTTTCATGACGTATTGCGCATTTGCACAGTTCTGCTCTACCCACTTGAGCAGCATTACGGATTTAAGAGTCAAGTTGTTGTAGGTGTCTAGGAAGTCCTCTTGGATGATGTCTGAATACTGGATACTTTCATCGGCCACAGCAGCGTTTAAAGACTGGTTGGAAGAACGACCAAGCAAGAAGAAGACTCGCACACCCCGCAGAGAGGGTGCGTCCTGGGCCCAGGTGGTCCTGATGGCCAAGCGGGCCTCGAAGTTGGGTACAGCAGAACACACAATGACAGTCACAAAAACACTGCCATTGCATCCGGGCGGTCCAGGATATAGCAGGTTTGTGGTGTTGTCAGGTAGGATATAGCGGGGCAAATCTCGCTGGGTTACCATCCAGGAAAGGTGCTCGGGCAGAGGTACATGCGATACACTTTTCAGAGGCATGTAGAGCAGGCCCCACACCACGAACACGCTGACCACCATGATGCACACGCGAACGAATGTCCGGCATTCGTCCACGGATTCATCTCTCTGAAATAAGAATAAAATGAGTCACACAGAGGGATTAATTATTTAAAATTCACAAGCAATGGTAGCAAACAAGAAACAATAAATGCTACAAGATTTGAAACTTAATTAGCGGCAAAACTAACGCTTATATGAAAAGAATTTAATGCTTTTGATTTATAGATATTCAATGTATTGCACATACACATAAAATTCATTGTGCCAACCAAAGTCCAGCACATTCATTGTGGCGAAACAAGTCGTTTGAGGTCTGAAGTTGTAAAATGTAGTTTTTTTCTTTTTTTTTTTAAGTTTAGTTTTTATTAACGTCGCACTAGAAGCAACACGAGGACTACTGGCGACGGACCTCGTAATTTTGAGCCACAATCAAGTGACGAGGACGACACCTGAGCTGGCACCCCCCACTCCTAAGTTGTAAAGTGAAAGTGTTCTCTAAATAAACAAAAAAGCTAAGTCAGTTTTAGAAACTAATTTACGATCAATCTTGTGAAAGAATTAGTAACGTTTTCTGCAGAATCCTCTCAGCTATTAAAAAGAGCAATATTTGGGCACATGCAGCACAACCTGTTCACTCGATTGAGTTCCCGATGCTCACCTATCACACTCCGCCGATATACGATTTTATTCCCAAGGTAACCTTACTCAGTGACATTTCTTCCCAAACTATTTCTGCAATTTTTCGGGCAAGCGACCCTCTAATCAAACATCTTCAGAACCAGTAGTCAATAAGCGAAAATACCGAGAGTTCTTTCAATGCAAAACTGGATTGATATAGTCGCAATTTCAAGTTTATCAATATTCAAATTAATTATTAAAAAAAAAAAAAAAAAATCGAAAATAAAGGAAGACACTGAGCTGACTGCATTGACAATTATGGTATAGGAAATGGGGGAGGGGGGGAGCATAATTCACGTGAAAAAAAATTCTGTAAATGTTTCATACATGAAATATCGGCATGAATCGACTTTTAACAGGTAAAACAATATCAAACATTTGACTCGGGAGATCTATTGCAGATATTCCAATTAAGAAAATGCAACCATATATTTGATATTGAGATCTCCATAAAGAGTCCCTATGCCCAGCCAAATTTCCAATCATTCAGACGTTCAAATACGTGACTATTTGCTGTGACAAATATCTCGGAAAGAGTTAGAAAACAATGCAGCAAATTTAATTTTTCGGCAAGGGAGAAAAAACATCGGGTTGTTTAAGGCAATATCAACACACAATTTAATAAATTGTCAACACCTCATTTTAATAAACTAAAAATGACCCATTGAAACTTGAAACAATCTTACAGTTACCGTATTGGGTGTAATACTCAATTTTCATAGCGGAAATTTTCATTATTATACTTTAAACATCTACAATTTAATAAATTATTCGAAATTAATAAGTACAATAAAATGGGAGAGGAAATTCTAAATCAAGGTAAAAAAATTCTCATTTGCGAAAAATTATTTTTAATTAACAAATAAAGAATTTGAAAGTTTCATAAAGTTTTAAGACTTTATTTTTCTCACCTATTTTCAAAAACGAAATTTAAGGTTTATGCCTACACCTGTGCATTTAAAAAGCAACAAAATCACGATTTTAAGCTGAAATACTGAGAATGATAAATAAAATAAAAAGTATATTCACACTTTTAAAATTTAAAAACAATTCTAGTTCATCTATAAAAGAAAGGTACATTTCACAAAAAATATTCACACAGCTTAGAAAGAATCAACCATTTCTTCTGCAACTGAGTCAAGATGTCAATAGCACAACTGCTTGTACAAATTCATTGAAATATCATAATGCAGTGACACACTAATATTTTTCATTAATTATATGCTGCGATTGTCCTTGGTTAAGACGATAAATATTATCTTTCCAAATCAGGATTGTCAGCATGAAAAGGTTTAATTTCTTTTTTTTTGTTGGTCTTTATACATGCATTTTTTTGACATACAGTCCTACTACCTCGATTCATAAACTTATTTCGTTCCCTAGACTTGATTCGCAAATCGAAACCTTCGCGAACAGAAGAAACTTTTCCCATTTAAACTAATGAAACTAGAATTAATCTACTCAAGCCCGAGAAACAAATTTATTTTTACCTTGTTTTCACTAGTACATGTTTTAGTTAATATATAAATAAATAGGAACAAACTTCATTGCGAAAGACTAACACAAAAATAAACACACGAATCGTTCAGTGCTGCATTTTTATCTTTGTAACAGAAAATTGTTGGTACGAATGACTGATTGTTGAATAGGGGAGGACTGCAGGTGGTACTACTAAGAAGTTGACAGTCTACTTCCATAGTAACAGTACACAATACCGATTAGTGTTTTTCTCTTTACCTTTATTCTACTTTAGCGGCTGATTTCACGAGAAACCATCCACAGAACTGCGTGGCGAGATTAGAAACAAGAATGACGTTGTGTATCTCTGCTTAGCTACTCTTTTTTTTCCCAACAGTAATTCGTTTAGTCTCCCTAATAACATTATCACTTATTCTTGTCACTTTTTGGGAGCCATATTGAGGATTTATCTTTTGTAACATATTTCGCTCTATAGAAGTAAAATATGTGAGCGAACGTCGTTAAAGCTAAGCTTAAGAAAGCACTACCGAGCTTTCCATACAAATTGTTCGCTAAACGAAGTAATATGTATGAAAATCTTGTTCGAATACCGTTTTATTTATTAACAGAATTACGTGAACCAATTTTTTATTGGTTGCTAAAAAGGTTATATGTAGAAGCAACACGAGGGCTATTGGCGATGGACCTCATAATTTCGAACCTCAGTAAAGTAACGAGGATGACGCCCGAGTTATCAACGGGAGAACTTGGAAGCCTGGTCAAATTTAACGGATACCGCGGCCACGTTACATGAACCAAAATATGATTGTATAAGTTAGTTCGAATTATTGCCCGCTGATCTAACAAAGCATCTCATCAATTTGCATCACGTGTTTGTGTATAGCGCGCACCCACAAGAGGATAGGGTGGGGGATACAAAAAGTCTGAACCATCTTCCCCGTATAAAAATATGATGTTACGCAATCAAAAATATGATTAGTGTACATTCCCGAGATGAGTTTTTTTTTTTTTTTTTTTTAAGGAATGACTAAAAATTTCTTATTACAATCGAACCCAGTTATGGTGAATTGTCTGTGAATCCAATAAAAAAAGTTCCCTACTATCCAATTTTGTTGACACATTTAAATTTGTCAGTACTTAATGGTGTGTTTTTGCTGGAAACAATCATTGTGATAACACTCATGTTCCCAATAAATTATTATATTATAATTACACTGGTGTCTCCAAAAATTACGCATAATTCATAAAATGCAAAAAAAAAAAAAAAAAGTAAATACGGGTGAATTTTTTTCAAAATAATTTGCGGAGAATTATCTATTGAAGGTGAATCTTTACCTTCATGCAAAACATTTCAATCAAAGTCTTCATGCGCAAAACGCCTGTACACATCGAAAAGAGGATAAACCAGGCAAACTGTTTACAGGAAATTCAAATATGCTGGTCTCCATGTCAGAAGACCAGCACAACTTGTATTGCCCTCAGATCTACGCATAATCACGTTTGTTTAAACTGGAGTTTGGAACATCAGTACTGCATTTTGGGACAAAGAGCCAAAGCAATGTTCAGTGACGAATCTCGCTTTAGTCTGAACACAGATTCTTACAACACACAACTAACAATATAGCAAGAACTGGAATTCGTTTTCAACCGGAAAATATCGCGTAAATACATTGATTTTAGTCAAGAGGAGTCGTGGTGTGAACAGCCATCAAACTGATTGACCGAACAGACCTCTATATCTATGAGACAGGATGTACGACCGCTAAAGATAAGAGATGAAGTTTATTAGCCGTATGTTCGATTGCTTCGAGGTACTGTCGGTCCTGACATCATATTTATGGATGATAACGCATCTTGTCATGGTGCAAGCTTAGTCGATGACTTTCGACCAAAATATCCAACGCATGTTGTAGCCTTCTCACTCACCTGATCTGAATCCTATCGACCATGTGTGGTAAATGCTCGTGAGACAATTTGCAGCCCTTTTGCACCCATCAAACTCTATTCCAGAAATGAAAAGAGCTCTTCGTGACGTTCGGAACTCTTTCCGCCCAGAACTCAGCCACAATATAAAAGTAAATATCAGAAATCGTTCTGCAGTGTACCTGACTGTCATAAGATAACACACGTTAAACCTTTGCAAGTATCGCCCGAACAATTAAGAGGTTAAACTACAACATCACCTTTTTATTTCATTTGTTTTTCATTAAAATGTGAACTCCTAAATGTGAACCCAGTTATCTTTTAAATTGTTTCTTTAATTGTAATTCTTCCGCACTGTTTTCTTATTAACTATAAGCGTTTAAAATAGCATTCGTTAAATAGGTTTTCATTTGGTACAAGTGAAATAATTCACCAATTCCCAGCCTTGCTATTTATGAGGTTTTAATGTGCATATAGTTATGAAAAGTTATTAAACTATCCCCGCACAGAATTGAGACGCGTAAAAGCGGAGATGCAATGGTCCAAACCCTATAGGAGTGAATGAGTGGCAGTGAAAGTTAAAGGTGCAAGAACCAAATTTGGTAAAGTAGCCTCTAACAATTTGTTTTACACATGACAAAAGTCATTAAAAGCAGATTAAGATTGAAAAATATAATATTAACCTCCCCCCTCCCCACCAAGTCAGTCAAGTTTAAAACAGATAAATGAGGGAGGAAATGGAACGATGATGATGATGAAACACAGTACAATCAATTTACATACGATGTACGGTACATGGAACATGACAGGAAGGACACTCAGGAGCATTCTCGCTGTACAATAAATGTTTGTGATCAGAAGACATTCTTATCCAATATCACCTAACCTTTCTGGAATTAAATTATGAAATTTATATCGCAGAATCGCAAATGAAATGTTTCCCGCTAAGGTACAGCATAAATATTAAACAGAGATCTTGACGGTAGATATTATAATTTATATTTTTTTAAATAAAAAAGTAAGCACATTTAAATCATTTCAAATTTGTAAAGCAGTATATTTTTCAATTGAGAGATGATTTTCGATAAACAAGGTCAACGGTGTACATTTGAAAAGGAAAAGCGACTTGACGAAACATTATACATTTCGCGTTCTGGAAATAAAGATAGTGCAGTACGTACAAATCATTTGCAGACGCAAACAAACATCAACATATCGTTCAAGATGCCCCGGAAACCCTTCACAACACTTAGGTGGTAAATGTTATGGGAAAAAAATCATACCATGATAGATTATATAAAAATTAATTCAGTAATAAATAATTATAAATTCAGTTTTCATTATTTATATATTCATATAAACATTTTCATTCCTTTACTCCAGGTTCCCACACGCATTTTTGTGCTTTTTTTGTTAACGTTTTACTGAGAATCAAGGAAGAGGGATATTGGTGGAGGACCTTGTAGTTTTTTGTGTCAGTCAAATGACAAGGACGGCATGTGAGCTCGCGCCTCCGATTCAATGTGGATCTACCCCGCTACACGGCGGATTTTTAGTGGTATAAAAACTCGAACCCATGACTTGACAAAAGCAACGTTAGCCGAGAGTCCACGACCATGACTATTAGGCTACCGCGGTCACCAGTGATGACTTAACCAAAACATTAAAATAATCAATTTCGAGCCTTAATCCCTTAAATGTGAGCGCTCTGTAGACTCGGGTAACAAAATGCATCGATGAATGCGTCTAAAGAAGCAGTTCCTTCGGATCTATGCTCTGTATGGTTCTGCTATCTAAAGTAATTTTTTTTTATAATTGAAACAAATAAGTGTCTCCAATACAGATGTTAAGTGCTAAAATATAACCCTCAAAAGGAGACCTCAAAAGTCAAATTATCAAATAAGTTACTACTAAAAGAACTTTACTGTTCCACTACAGAACACTGTTGCAAATTGACACGTCACAAAATAAATAATAAATAAAAAAGTGAATATTAAGATTTTGAAGAGCATACTAACATATTTTAAGGTGTTTAAGCGAGTTAAAAGAATAATGTATAGTTCTGCCATACAGATATACGAGTATAAGTGGATAAAATTTACAAGAAATTATTGAATTTTTCTTCAAGAGAAAACTACCCAACACACAAGGACAGAAAGGTTCAATCGCCTAACGAGCATGTTTGAAAGACAAGTACAAAAACATTTTTCCAATAAACCGTAGCAATCTTTAAATCTTAACTAGAAATGAAATCTTTAACAATTTAAATTCTCATCTTGTACTTTATTAACCGACGCAGTGAAATACTGTATAATAAACTGTAGAATAACTATTACTGAAGACTGAAAATATTTTCACTAACGAAGTGAATCGAAAAACATGCTTTCATACATACTGCCTTTGAGTAGAAAAAAAAAAAAATGAAAAATACGGACGGAGAAGACAGAACTCTGGTTGATAATTACATAACTCGAGCGAAAGGCTGCGTGCGTGTGATGCTAACAATTTAAAACGGAAAAGGGGGAGGGATTTCGATTAACTAGTTTGCTGGAGAAGAGAAAGGTGCGTGCGATTTCAGACATGCATATTTCACCAGAACCATACCAAGCTATTTATATCTCAAGCACATTTTTAACACTAGAATCATAATCACTAAAAAAATTGAAGATTATTTGATTGTTTATTGACGCTGCACTTAGAAGCAACACGATGGCTATTGACGACGGACCTCGTCATTTTGAACATCTGTACATTGAAGATGACAACACTTGAATTGGCAGCCCCTTCTAAACTTCCACACAACGCTTACGGGAGGAGTCTCGGCAGATTTAACAAGCAACAACCCGTTACTAGGCGTGTTTTTAGAGGCATCAGGAACTGAAACCTCCGACTCGACGGAAACAACGCCAGCCGCAAGTTTGCGATCCTAATTACTAGGTTACCGTGACCACTAAAACTTTTAATCTATCTAAAGAATAAAAGTATCCTTTAAAATTAGAAGCCTGTCTAAGCCAAGACTTAGCGAGGTGCTTTGGAAACACATTTTATTCCGGCGGGTTGCATTGTAAACGTATATATTACGAATTAGTTTTATAAATTAAAAAAAAAAAAAAAAAAAAAAAAAAACACCGATCGAAATTAATTAAATTACATTCCCCCTTTTTTCTTATTCATTTCTTTCTCCAATATCATAAATAATAAACTCTACGTTTTGTTTTATAATGCTTTTTCATGTTGTATTCTTTAAATCCAGCGACAGTTTCGCGACAAATTAATACATTAATTCGAAATTTTGTATAATAAAATAGTACTTTTCTTCCCATTGTTCACTGTACTGTTTGTTTTCATGAACATTTGTTCTTTTCTTTGAATACGTATTAAAAATTTTTTTTAAAGAAATTTAATGAACTTTATTTTCAATTTTACCAAGTTTATATAATCTGTTTGCTTTTGTATGAAATTTAATCCAAAAATTTATACTGCAGTCACAACACTGGTGCTGAATAATTAACGATCAAAAGAATCGAGTTGTCAGTCTGCTTCGATCTATACTCTTCTGTAAGGTTTGTCACAGTCAAGCTGGCAGCGATTGCTCACTCAATCTGCGTTTAGCAATGCACACCCACTCTTTCTAGTAGGTTTGCTAGTTAGATATAGTATATCACTAACTCACGCAAGACAGTGCGTCTTTTAGAGTGAGTGAGTGAAAGTAAAGTTTATTGGCGCAAGAGCCAGATATGGCTATGCTGCGCCAAACAAGATTAAACTGTGGTCTAGACGTGAAGTTGAAAAAAAGATAAGTGATTGACAAGAAGGAGGGTCAAAAATAGAGAAGGATCGCTGGGGTATCCCGGGAGTGCGTCACCCATGCGCCTTTTAGAAAATACCTAATTTTGTAATTGTTTCCGAACAATAATATAGGGATAAAAATGTGACGACAGTTGAGTCAATGTACAGAGATATTTTCATAGTAATGCGATATGATACAAACGGCTCATGATGGAAAATTCTTCTGTACTTTTCCATGAAATAAAAAAAATTACAATTATGCTCAAATGAACAGGCTCAGCGGAGCATAGATTGGTCACTCCTGCTTTAAAAGAGCAGTGATAATCAGGCTGGTACTGTGTTGAAAAGTTACTGGAGTGTTGAATCTCGTGACCCTTTATCTGTTATCAGAGACAAAAAAAAAAAAAAAATCTATTGCATAGAGCGATTACATGCTTCAGAATTTTATTAAAAATTTTTCCGAAGCTACCGAAAAAAGTACAAAATTAAAGCGTAAAAATTAAAAATGGATCAGAACTGTTGATCGAAAAAAAAATCAACGTCAGATGAGAAGTTTGAACACATGCCCACATTCGTTAACCACAACACTCAACGCTCTGCAACTAACTGTAGTCTGATGCCATAGACCTCTCGGCCATCCTGACACCAGGATTCAAACTTAGGTTATTGACACCACAACGCAATGGACTAACCACAACCGATAGTAACGAATTCATAATTATTAATGAATCAACTAAAAAAAGGACGGACGGTAAGCTGGGTAAGAGAGTGATGTCCAGTAAGTCGTGACATAAAATCCTCATACTGGCGTAATGGGATGCAAAGACAGGGGTGTTAGCTCAATGTCCACCTCGTCGTCCGACCATGGTTCTAAAATTACGAAGTGTGTAGTCTGTGTTAGTTTAATTTTCATTAACGTCGCACTAGAAGCAACACCAGGGCTATTGGCGACGGACCTCGTCATTTTGAACCACGGTCAAGTGACGAGGATGACACCTGAGCTGGCACCCCCTCTCACAACTTCCACACTACACCCTCGAGAGGACTTTGGACCCCGACAGATTTAACGTGCATCAGTTCCAGCTAGACAGCGGGTCTTTCGTGGCATCAAGGCCCGAAACTCGACTACACGAAAATCACCAGCCGCGAGTCTGAAACCATGACCACAATGCTACCGCGGTCATCGGTCAAGTGACGAACGGACACTCTGTAAGCCATTGAAAATAACCCAAACTTAACGTGTGATGCATTGTGTTTTTTTTTACTTATATTCCTAAAACGAAGCGCCAATCCATGCACTGGAAGATAGCCCATCTTCACCAGCTTCCAAAAACTTGAATGAGCAAATCAAAATTGCAAGCAATGATGATTTTTTTTTCGTTATTCATGAGATTTTTGTGCAAGATTCACTGGGTTCCTGAAGGTAGGTCAAACTATTAATCAACATTACTATCTTCAAGTTCTTGCTGAACTCCATGAAATAAAGGGTAGGGGGAGCCCAGAATTGTGGAAGTACAAGTGATTCTGCAAGTCTGTCAATAGATTTCTATCCAAGTACAGCATTCCAGTGTAGACCATCCGCCTCATTCACTGGATCTTGCGCCATGCGACTTATGTTTCTTAAGGTGAAAGTTGCATTAAAAGGAATATGATTTTAGTCCTTTGAAGTTGTGAAGAAAAAGCGGCACGTGTCCTGTAGGAGATGACAGAAGAAGACTTCCAGCACTGTTTCGAACAATGGAAAATTCGCATGGAGCATCATAAGGATAGAGTATGTATTGAAGGTGATAAGTAAATATGCACGAGATCAAAAATTGTTTTACAGCGTCAGTCCCATTATTTAATAGCCATACATCGTACATCAGTTCGGCTACACAGCGCGGGTTTTCAGTGGCATTAGGACAAAATTATCATAAACTGAAAGAACTAAGTTATCTCCGGATTTGGGTAATGTATTGTCCATATCCACGACTCCACGGGGGGAAAAAAAACCGCCAGCCAATGAGCTCGCGACCATGGACCAGTAGACTTGCACCGAAAACCATCAAAATATATTAGATAACAGAAGAGATGGAATATTGCACATTGTATACTAATCACTTGTAAGTGAATCTTTTCACTCAAAATAAAGAAAAAAAAAAAAACTTGCAAAATAAAAATAATGCGACTGAAAGAAACAAAATATTTTTTGTTTCGCTTTAAAATAGCTAAATTTCGCAATAACTGTTTCCGAAATCTAAACTAGCAATGCTTAGATTTCGCAAGATCTGAATTAATATAGTATCTCGAGGATTAATGTGATTGCATCACTTTCCAAACAGCTTCGCTACATTGATATTTTTGCAACAAAGTACGTATTTGTTTCCTTTTTACTCAACGAAAGTGTCACGGTTTATTCATCGCGGCGAACTTATCATTTTCCGGAGTCAATTCTGCACTCTCATTTGATCACACACGTCTTTTCTTTCTGCGAGTTTAACAGATTACGGAGTCTTCATGTGACGCGCTGCTTTACATTTTTTTTTTTTTTTTTTTGGTTGGTGTTTATCTAACTATTAATCTCTTTCTGTTTCATATTAAAACATTTATGCGATGATCAGTATTTATGATTTCATTTTATTATACATGAAACTCAGGATTATTTTTTAATCTATTCAATTTCATCCGCTATTTAGAAGCAATTATAAACTATGGCGAACGCAAGCGAAACGTAGGTTACTCACAAATGGAACCGGTTGATTTCGATGATATTGTGTAGACTAGTTAAGTCGATCACACACACTCAAACACAAAGCGACTCCACCCCGGTCTTATCTGCAGAATACTGGTTTAAGCCATTTGTTATTTTTTTTTAAATCTGTTATTTACATTTCAAGTTTTAAACAGAATTAAAAGTTTCATACGCAGATTGACCTAGATATGCAATATTCGTAGGCACTAGTGGTAGGAACAGTTGGATTTTGGCAATACGGTCACTTCACAATTTGAAGATTCATATAAACGAACTTTAATGAAATTTACATAATTACTCTTGAGTAATTTAAGGTTATTTAAATTGGTGATTCTATATTGTGAAAAATAGATGACCCTTGTGTGTTCTGGGTGACGAAATTTCACGAAAGTTGTTTTAGAAATTTTCACGGAGCTTCCTCGCAGTGGATCAACTGACTTAGCTGGCCACCTAAGTCATTTGATATGACCCACGCGGTTTCCTCCAATGGGGGTCCGTAAAAGGTAAAGTGCATGCGCCACCATTACCTATAAATTTATTTGAACAACGGATTTTCCTGTTGTAGTCAACTGTCACTAACATTTCACAACGTGTTCGGCAAGAGTTTATAAATCGTGGTGTCATTATGTGTGTAACTAAAGGAAATTATATCGAACACTCGCAAAAACAAAAATCTAAAATTTTCCCTATGCATTCATATATTACTCATCATTCTGCGTCGTTTATATATGAAAATATAGAGTTTTGAAATCGGATGAATAATTTTGAATACCCCTATATATTACATATTATGTGTTACAGCAAAGGTATATATATATATATATATATATATATATTCATGTCTTCTTATTCTTCTTTAAGAAAGATGTGAGTAAAGTTTTATACGAATTAAGACATTCAATTGATGGGATCGTTTACCGTCAACATTGTATAATAGATCATTAAAATTAAACGTAATTCTTGTCGTTCAATTCTTTTCAATTCGTTCTATATGTAAGAACATTAAGACGATTCTATTAAACTCGACGGAAAACCTTCAAATGTATACATTAATAAATAACTATCCTCGCAATAACATCATGCTTTGAACACGAAATTATTAGTTAAAATTATTATCTTAGAATATTTTTTTTGGTTGTAACTTAAAGAATATTGTACACTTTAATAAATTGTTTATGACAGTAATTTTGATTTTCCTGCTAAATTATCTTCATTTTAATCCAAGAAATCTTATCCAAAATCATACGCAATTTCTAAAGTTTCTCTGCTTGGTATATTGGGGTAGTAACTAAGTTATGAGGTTTACCTCTACATCCGTCCATTTATCTACATCTTTCATGTTACTGTTCCAAAATAAGCGAGACTTTAGAATTGCCCTATGGTATTGAGTAATGTTGCATTTAAAAAGTTAAATGCAACGTGAATGCGTTTATGTCTATTGACGACGGACATAGTAACATTAGAACACCTGGGCTAATACACATCTCTTGTTCTTAACTTCAACACAATTGTAACTCGAAGACTTTTATCCCCGAAAGACTAAACGTACACGAGGTCCGACGTTATGTCAGGAGGTTGATTAGTAGCACCAGGAGTGGAACCAACGATTTGACAAAAATAATGCAAGCTAAGAGCTCGCGTCCGTGAATCCCACACACGAAGATAGCGACCACTACAAAAGGGCTCCTGTGACTGTCAGCGAAAAATGTACAGGGTTTTAAAAAGTTCCACAATTTTCTGCAAATCAATACATTTAAAGAATATTTCCTGCAATGGAATGTGAATTATTGAATTAGAAATATATAGTTTATCTCATTAGAATAAAAATTTTATTCGGAAATATTCATGATCCAATAGGCAATAAACTTTTTTAAAACCGCAATACATTCATGAAGTCATATTTTCAACTCGTATTAAAAGAAACTTGCCGGCATTATTTGTGTCCTAAACGAGTTCGAATCACGAAAAAAGGAAATTTGTGTTATTTTCCATTTCGTTCGTTCGTTTTTACTAATGTCGCACAAACACGATTCATGTTATTCATTATCTGAAATTCATAAGTAAGTTACATGGAAAAATATCTTCGTGATTGTATTAATCTGCATTATCGGTAGTCTGTTACATTCAAGTAATGCAACAAAATAAAATCGAAACCCTCTCTATAAATTTTACAACTCAGAAAAATAAAATAGAAACAGAGCCATTTCTTTCGGAAAAATTGGGAAGGGAAACGAAAGTGATTTCAATCCATCCAATTAAAGCACGAGTCATTTTTTTTCTTCATTGACCTTGAGAATAAACAAAACGGATTACCACACACACAGCAATGAGGTTTTTAAAACAATATAAATGAAGGGTTCTCTCACGGTGAATGTCATCTCGATAGCGCGCTGATTCCCAACTTCCTGTAGTTACGCAAATAACTAGCAAAAGTTACATCTTTCTATTGTTTTGATGATATCACTGTCTTCCATATCATTTCGAAGTTTTACAAAATTTAAGTGTGTGTGTATATATATATATATAAAGCGCGCGGCTCTTTATCATTTCATAGATAAAATCAAATATGCCGTTATCTTTCCTCCTCTTTGAGGTATCTGGACTGATTTTTTATAAAATCTTCCATATTTTTCTAAACGCTATTCAAATCAATTTTTGTCACGCGTTTTCTAACTATTTGGATCGAAGAAATTGTCGACATCCGGAAAATCGTTCCTTCATTGTTTGAAAACGTTAAAGTAGCAATGTTTCTCTGTAACACCAAAAAACATTATTCAATTTGTCATAGCTAGTAGCCGCTTTATTAATTTTTTAAACATTTGAAAACTGTTGTTTATAAAGAAAAAGATAAAGTTTGATCACACACACACAAAAAAAAAAAAGACCCGTAAAATATATTCTAATTATAAAATTAAAATTGGGAATGATTTGATGTAATCTAAAATTAAAATATTCCATCAAATGTCGACGTATGACAAAAAATTTTCGAAGTGTATTTTCAAGAGTATAAGAAGTATTTCAAGAGTATTTCGAAGAGTATATTACGCCTATATGGCGAAACATTGCGCTATTCCCAAAGTGTGCTCTCTGGAAATACAATACCATTCATGTCAGAATCTAGTATCATCCAATAGCGTACTTCAATAAGGGCTACATGAACATTTTTAACTGTTGAGAGGAGAAAGAAGAGGTCATGCGCACAGTTTAGATGTATACAGTTTAAGTACAATTCAAAAATAAAGTATTAAATGCATAATTTAATTATCGATTACCCCAAAATTTTCTAATTTTATATTTGAATAACCACAAAATAAACCATTTGAATAACAACATATTTGAAACCTAATAACCAGTCTTGGCTAGTAATTTATTCAATGTCACTCATTTTGGACACATTCTCTTCTCTTTTGTACATTCACAAGTTCATTAGGAAATTACAGAACCTACTAACCTAACTGGTGGGTGTTTTTATTGGATGTCATACTTATAAGTCGTTACAAATGTGGGAGGCTGTTGAAAAACTAGCGTAAATTATATAAAATATATGTAGGCCAGAAGATAAAGGGGGTGGAATGCATTAAATTGTTACTGTCACAGCTTTCAAATGGGTTTGCTTTCAAGGAGCATTTTTTTTTTTTTTTAAATTATCTAATCAGTTTAATGTAAAAATTATTGAGGAGGAGTTACTTATAATATTAAAATTTAGATAGTATTTTATTTGTTTCAATTTGAATATTTTTTTTATCCCAAGTTTAGTTTAGTTTTTATTAACGTTGCACTAGAAGCAACACGAGGGCTATTGGCGACGAACCTCGTAATTTTGAACCACGGTCAAGTGACGAGGACGACACCCGAGCTGGCACCCCCTCTCCTAACATCCACACCACGCCAACGGGAGGACTTTGGGCCCCGAACAGATTTAACGTGCATCAGCCCCGGCTACACGGCGGGTCTTTGGCAGCCAAGGATCGAACCCGCAACTGAACGAAAACCGCCGGCCGCGAGGCCACGACCTTGACCACTAGGCTACCGCACCCCCCCCTTTTTTTTTTATACCAAACAGATTGTTCCTATAAATACCCACAACATGAATTAAAATATTTATTAGAAATCCACACTGTATTTCTTGCACAAATGGAATCTATTTATCTACAGGAAGTATAAGATTATAAGAGTAACTTTTGTGAAATATATTTACAGGAAATTTGTAAATAATCACAAATTAAGTATATTGCAAAATATGTCAATATTTGACTTCTCTTTTTACATTATTGATAAAAGATACGCTGCATAAAATAATTCTACCATGTATACTTCAAGTCTCTAACTCCCCATATTATTATGACAGAAAGATACTACTTTTAAGAACTTTTTCTTTGAATGTACTCAGAGAAAATAAATGATATGACAATATCATTCATTGCTCTCTGCTAAGTAATGTAATCGAATATTTTCTCATTATAGAAAAGATATAATAAGCAAGAAAAAAATTCCAAAATCTCATTCTAAAAAAAAAAAAAAAAAAAAAAAAAAAAAAAATTATTAAAATTACTTACATCTATGCCATTTTATCTCAATCAAAATGTTTGCCAATCATTCATATAATCCAAATGCTTTATTTTTTAAATTAAAAATGTGCTTTTTAAAAAACATCACAACTACAACAAAATAGAAAACTCATTGATCTTGACCTTTTTTTCTATCTCATAAAATTAAACAATTGAATTGTATTGCAGTGGGTGCTTTTGTAATATCAGTAATTAGACAACAGATATGAAATATCATTGACAAAATGATTCTAGTGAATCTATTATTCTATATTAAAAGCTGAGACTAAGATTTCAGAGTTTTTATGCTGAATATTTAAATATGAAAAAGATGGAGTATTTAATAATAGACTCTAACCTTAATATGCGTGCAAAACTTTGAAAATAAAACATTATTGCAACACAAACCCTTAGAGGAGAATGATTAACCGCTCATAGTACACGTTTAGATTTTTTAGTCATGGCATGGACTTAAAAGTAAATTCCCCCATTATGATTTTAATTAATATCATGCGATATAATTATTGCATGGGCCACTAGCAAATTTTTATTGCAAAATACAGATTTATATCCACGCAAATATACAAATTATCAATATAATTGTACATAGAATACCAGCTAATGAACTATTTTCTCCTCAGAAAATCTTTCATCTTTATAATAAAATTTAAAAATTTAGATCAATTAAAACAAAATCATACATTTCACATGGATATAAAAAGAACTGAATGAGACCAAAAATGTTAAAATAATATAATAAGTAATTTACTGAGAATACAAAATAACTAAATACTGAACAATTTTATATATATGAAATTTTATAATGGAATAAAATTGAACAGCACATTTTATATACTCATGATAAAATTATATCTTGTAAATTACTTCCTTAAACTTTAAAATATCAGAATTTGAACACTTTATTATTTCGTTATTATTTTCAATGAACTATTTAGTAAGTATTACGATATAAAAATTGTATAGATTCAGAGTGATTAGGCTTGTGAATAATGTAACATTAATGCCAAGCAAATTTCTAAAAAAATTGTATAAACAAAATACTGGAGCTCTGCCTACATTATTAGTATTACTATAGTAATAAGAGTTCAGAAATACATATTTCAGAAAATGCTTTTTGAAAAACTGTCAATTTAAAATAACAAACATTTCATTATGTCAAAATGAGCAAGTGTGTAAGAAATTGAAACAATTTTTTAGTTAAATGTTATTTACTATAAATTTTTTAATACTTCTCATTTTAATTTACTCAAGATTAATTACTTATTTGGACCCTTCACAGAATAGTGAATACCAGGATACAATAAGTTTAAATTGTGTAACTTCAAAAATAGTCTACACGTATAAAAATCACGAGGCAATTAATTAAGGAATTTTGTATTCATTAGACCAATTCCAAAATAAATTTTAAAGAGTGTTGTTGGGCAAAATACAAGAGAATCAACCTTAACAAATCTTTAAGTTTCTATTAACTTCAGATTTCAGGAAACTATTTAAAAAAATCTATAACCAATATAACTAAAAATGTATTTGAATGTACAAATAAGTCAGGGCCATCTTTAACCATAAACATTATTAAATGGGAAATGAAATGGAAAGATTTAATATATTACTCCAATCAAATGTTACAATATTTTTATAATAGAAGGAAAAAAGCACATTTTGATAGCTATATTTGTTAACAAATACTTTATAATAGAAAGAGCAAAATTTTAAACATACTCTTTTTCAAGCTCTTTAATAATCTTGTAATGCTTTTGATATACATATAATTGTTTTTATTCTGACTCAGGGAGAAAAAAATTAAACATTATGTATAATTTGGTATCGGAAATAAATGTACAAATCTACTGTTTTCTCTCTGTATGTTATTTTTTGATTATATATATATATGTGTATATATTTATAAGTGTATATATAGGGTCTTAAGAAATGCTTACAATTTTCATGCATCTTGTGGAGATATTTCTGAATTCTTCTTTTAGATAAATTAAAATTTCATTAACTAATAATAGCATGTATCACGATTTATTGATGATATAAACGAGGCAAGATAGTTAAAATGTACTCACATACAATACTTGTAAATCTGAGAACTAACATAGCTTAAGGTTTGAGCAGTTAAGCGATTTTAACACTTTATAAGATTCTAGTAACACATGACAATGATCCAAAATGTTACACAAGAAGTAGTTAAATATTATTTTATGACGTTCCAATTTTTTCAATCCAACACTTCTGAAAGTAATATTATTTAAGGAAAGCACTTAAACCGATAACATTTACAATTATCTATTTCATAAATGACTAATAAAATATTAAAAACACAATTATGATAAGTAACGAAACGCATTTTTTGTTTAAAGGATAAATTACAATTTTAAAAATACATGTTTACCTTCGGTTTCCGCATCCTGGAGAGACTATCACCAAAAAATCGGTTTTGAATGTGTGCTGCATGAGTTCATCTATCACGATAATAATATACACATTTTTATTTTACAGTAATCCAGAACTATGGATTATGAAGACGCCAAAAATGTAGAAAAGCTTAGGAAAGAGATACGCAGAGCAACTCATTAGCTCACTAAATACATCAACACTTTAAGTGGGCCGTTCTCTACTGACATCCTCCACTCTTCAGAGCATGATCTACTTCTGTAGACATCTCTAACATTCCCCATGATTTTGTCTGCTATCTTGCAGACAAACAGCAGATCGAAGCGGTTCACTTCACACAGCTTCACACATTTGTTTCGAATTTCGTGTTTCAAATTAAAAGTATAAAAATCCTTTTATTAAACTTATAATATTTTCATATTCTATATAAAATATTTATAACTGCAATCTTTCGACAAAACTTTTTAATTATTTTAGAAAAGTTGTCTCTCTGCTGTTTGAGCCACTCGAGCAATAATAAAACCGGAATAACCGAAACAAGCTGAAGGAACAAATTGTATTATTCTGGTTTTCGAAGAGCTGTCAAAATAAAAAAATTTCGAAATGCTCCTTACTGTACTTAATTCTACCTAGTTTTTAATTTATCGTGTCATGGCTGATGAAATTGACCCTGATGTCATAAAGAAAACACAAGAAATTCTTGGAGGTGTTATTAGAAAGCCGCCACTGTCGGAAAAATCTTTAAAGAAGCCTCCATTTAGATTCTTGTATGATATCATTACTAATGTAAGAGATGTTGCTACGTCGTCAGCGTAATATTTTTGATTCACGTCCTGCCATTCTTTGTATTTAACAAAAAAAAAAAAATGTTTTTGCACTTTTTTATAGGTACTAAAGACTTCAGGGTTTTATAAAGGACTCTATACTCCTGCTGAATTACAGTCAGAGAATGTTAAGGTAATGAAACTCGTTATATTGACATGGATTCAAAGAATAGTTTTAAATTTTCCTACTTTTTTAAAACTTGTTTGAAATTTAATGAATAAACATATAAAAATCTCATATGTAAATGAAACTTCAGAGAATTTTTTTTTAAAAAAAAGTTTATTAATTCTTGTGTTGAATTTATTCAAAATAAAGTACAGTTTTATATGTTAAATTTTTGAAATCTTTAAGTATGAACTCGCTTTTCCGTATATCCTACTATAAGGAAGATAGGTTGAAATGCAGTTTAAGAGTAATCACCCTTGGCGACAGGAATTATTTGGCGATATTTTGCCAAATGTGGCTGCAGTATATGCATAGATGACAAATGCAGATTTTTTCCCATTCTTATGTGTGGCAATTGGGCAATCATCATAAAATTTGACATCAAAAGCCTAATTGACAAAAAATGCAAAACTGTGTCTCTGGACATGTGTAGCATAGAATCCAAACCTTTGATAGCTAATTATTTACTAAACATGTTTCGACTGCACAATCGGCAACAAATCCTCTGCACAGTCCCGCTGGAAGATATAAAATGTCACATTTTAAAGCTTACTCATCAGACATGGCAGGAATCATGGAGTCTTCTGTCCTATAATAAACTACATTTAGTGAAACTTATCATTGGAGAATAGTCTGTAGTTCCAATGCGAGGAGCGGAGGCCAGATTGACTTGCCTTCACATTGGACACACTCAATTCACTCATAATCACTAATCACCTATTACTAATTCACTCTTAATCACCTATTTTAATTAACTGTCCGGTCTTTCATTATCATCATCAGGTTTTCTTTTATTCATCAATTTTAAATTTGTCTAACTTGGTAAGGGAAACCATCCCATAACTTATTTGTTTTTTTAATAGAACATTGGCCTTTTAGACCAAATTTAAAGTTATAACTTTTTACCTTTTTTATCACCTTGTATTTATTTTTAAAATATTATAATTTTTGTTTAATTTAACAAATGTTTGGTGCAGCATGTCCTGTTTGGGCTCTTGCGTCATGAAATCCTATTGTCACTCACTCACTCTTTATCTGTGAAAAAACATAAAAGTAGAAAAATTAATATTTTTTTATGAGAATGACAAGTGGTTTTTTTTTGTTTTAGTTATCTTACTAAGTAATTCTTTTTTTTTTCCCCTTAAAGAGGGACTGATAGACTAGTGATTTAATGTACTGTTTTTTTTATCAGATCTAACAGAAATGTACATGCTTTTTTATTCTTTGTAATAAAATTTAAATATAGACTAGACATATTGATTAAAACGTGTAAATTTTTAATACTGCATGAATAAAAGGCTTTGAAATGGCTAAAGTGATGAATCCCCCCCTCATAATCTTGGAAGCTTATTGAGAATTTTTTCTGGTATGATATACTTAAAAAATTATTATTTAATTATATTGTTTTGTGAAAAAGTATTGAAGTTGTCGAAAAATTTATCTTACACTGACGAATTTTTCTTATTTCTGTCGAAATTATGGATCATTCAATCTGTTTTATCTCTGATGACTAGAAATGAAAAATAAAAAATTTTCTGTATGACTTTCAAGTAATTCTGATTATTATGCAATTAAAAACCCATAAGAGGGTTGTGGTAGTGAAGTGGTCTTGGTTGTGAGGTTGCAGCCAATTTTGTTGTTTCCATCGAGTAGGGAGTTCCGAGTCCTGATACCACTGAAGACTAGCCATGTAGCGAAGCTGATGCATACTTAATCTATTTAGGTTCCGAGTCCTGTTAATATAGTGTGGAAATTTGAAGAAGGGCTGCCATTTCTGGTGTTATCTTTCTAACTTGACCAAGGCTTAAAATTAGGAGGTTGGTTATAAATAACCTTCATGATGCTTCTAAGTGTGATGCTAAAGTCAATCAATGCATTTGACATGTAAGCTGTCTTAGTTAAAAATTGTTAATGTTTAGGCAATATCTTTCCTTTTTTAAAAGTAATATTTGAATTATTAGAATTTTCTTCTAAAATAATATTTTTCTAATATTTTCTATGTAAAATTTCCTTCTAAACTAATTTTCCTTTTGTTAATCATCTTATCATTCATATCTTTAGAAAGCTTTTATGAGTTTTTTTTTTTTTTTTTTTTTCAATTTTAATATTTGCAAAGTTAACTATGGATGTTCTTGATTTGAAAATCAAGAAGTAATTTCTTTGTAATTAAATGTACTTCCTCCTGGAGCAGGGCTATAATTTCATTTATCATTGGAATAAATCTAAATCTGTATGATTTTTAGAGAAAACTAAATTTTACTATTGAAAGCAAGTTATTTACAAAAAAAAACATTTATTTGAAACAAAAGTCAAACTAACATTGTTAAATTTCTCTTACCATAAAAATTTCATTAGCAAAAACAGCAGTTGACTGCAATAACTCAATAACACTTTGGGAGCTATGGAGAAGTGTAGTGTTTTTAATTGATAAGTAACAGTCAGATTTCTAAAATGCTATAAAGCTTGATGTAACCCAAAGTCACATCCTTGATAAAACTGTCATATATTTAAACTTAAGAGTATTTATTTGGATTTTTAAAACATTATCTTTGCACAACTATTAGTTTATAGCACCTTAAAATTGAATAGATGTTTTTATTTACTTATTTATCTAGATCTTATACACTGTTAAATTTTAAGTTGTATTCATTAATTTAAGGTCATGTTTTTTTTTTTTTATTAGTACAGAGTTATATAATTTTTACTAAAAATTTCGAAGTGTGTATTGTTCATATAAGTGATATATTTTCAGGATAGAGAGGCCAAGATTCTTTTTCTTCAGAAAGCTGTTGATGTTTTAGGTAAATTCATTAATATTTTTATTCTGTATGTGTATGTTTTATATTTTTATTTAAATTTTTATTATATTTTTATTTATGGAAAAAAAAATTTCAAGCTTTGGACTAATTTAGATATAACGAAGGGTATGATTTGTGAAGAATTGTGTTGTATCTATTAATGTTTTTAGTTTAAATTTTCATATAGGAATAAGATTGTGATATTTGAATTTTAATAACTTTTAATTCAAACTTATGAATTATACAGAAACATCTTTCTGTTGTAATTATTAAGAATTAAAGTTTGTGTTTGCTATACACACACACACACACACACAATTAATGACTTTTTTTTAAATTCGCGGTAATGGTAATTTCATAATGGTTCTATAAAGGATGGCAATTTTATTTACAACAACAGGCCATTTTTGAACAACTAAAAGTCATGTAAGGAGCTCTATATGTAGTTATGAGGGATGTTTTATTTTCTTAATGTACTTTTGTTGTTGGAATAGTCTGTGTGATTTATCACAGTTCTGATATGATTCATAGTGATGCTTTAATATTATACAACTTTTGTACACTAATTGCATTATTGCTAATAAAGCAGATTATTTTATCTTTTGTTACAGCAAAAATATTCCTATTCCACTTTTCTTGGAAACGCCATTTTGTTATCAGCAATTTTTCTTCAAGTTTTAATACCACTTGGTTTTGAAAAAGTTGTACTGAATTTATGGCTTAAAATAGACAATCATTAACACAAAATAATAAATTTTAATAAAAATGAATATTTTTCTTAAACTATCACCAAAGAAAAACTTGTTTTTCCCTCTTCACTGAAAATTGAGTATTTAATGTTAGGTGCTCCAAGGGAAATTTTAGAGGATTAATGACTTGTTAGTTATTTTACTAAATATTTGCTACTGTTGGTAGGAGATATGGTATGTTGATTCATCACAACTAATCATAAATCATTGAAAAATTATGTGATTCATTATCTGTAATTTGAAATTTTTTTAAAAAAATTCAGTATTTTTGTTACCTGCTCTCATGTGTTGGCTAGGCAGCAAACGTATTTTTGAGCTATGAGTGTGACATCTTAATTTATATTAATAAGGATTTTATTTTTTGTTTTTACTAATCATATTTTATGTAGAATGAATTACATTTTTGTATATGAAGAACTCTTCAAAAAAATTTCATGCTTTAATATTGCAGCTCAAATAATGTAAAAATAATCATTGTTAAACTGGACAGCTTTAAGATTATTCTAAAAGCTCACTCATTGAATCTTTACTTAGTATATTTTTGCTTAACATTATTAAGAAAATATTTTCTTTTAATGAATTATAATAAAGAGTGCATCAAAATATGCAAAACTGAACATCACCATATTGATTTTAATTTTAAAAAATTCAATTTGTTAATAATTGATTTTGTAAAAATTTAAAGATGTGAAGTTCCTACTCATAAAAAAAAAAATTGTGTTGAAAATAAATTTAAAGAATATAGAATTAGTAAAAGAAAATTTAAATTTTTTCTAAAAAATATTTTTAAAGAAGTGTGGAATATAGATTTTTGTAGTCCTACTAGTTTATTATTAACTTTTTCTAAAAAAAAATTTCTACCTACAGGATCACTTGAAATTTAATGAAGCCCATTCATAAATACTACTTTATATGCTACTGCTGTACTCTTTAGTTTTTATCTAGGTATCATCTTACTGGGCATTTATTTTTTTTCTATCTGTATATAGGACATTTGTTAGTAACTGCTTTTAACCAAAGTATTGTTACATATAAAGAATTGTTGTGAATCATTACAAAACGAAACACATACTTTATCTTTATAAACATTTAGATACAGAATCTAGAATTCTTACTGTAGGATTGTAGGTTAAAAGTTTAATTTCTTTTCAATATTTTTGTCTTGTAATGGAGGCTATTGTATTTTAAATTTAACTGACTCAAAAGTTTTGATTTACTATAGTATATGGAAGTTTGAGAGTAAAATGCTAACTTCAGCGTTATTCCTATCACCTTATTGTTTCTAAATTGTTGAAACAATCAGGTGATGCAATTCACATCAGGTGAATTGTTTCTAATTGTTGAATCTAAATTATAGTTTACCTTTAAAGTCTGACTTCTATGCTGTAATGTAATATATACCCAGCTGCAATCACACTAATAATGCATTTCAATCATGCACTGCACTAATCATGCCATTCAAGATAATTAAAATAAAGTTCTCAGTTTTTTTTTTTTTTTTCATTTACAAATAAAGAGAAAATTAATTAGAAATAACTACAAAATATTTTGGTTCATTAATTTTTTCCTAAAGTTGAATGTATGCATGATACAAATGTATGCATATTTTCATATGTTTTTTACATTATTAATTGTAACAAATGCATTTTAATAATTTATTAAGACCAAGGGGTGAAAATATAAGAACCTCTTAAGCCATAAAGTAATATGAAGAAATAGTTAGTTCAGCATACAGAGGTGGTTTTTTTTTTAATACACACTAATTCATGTATGATGAATAAAATGCAGTTACATTGTTTTTCTAATTTTTACAAGATCATGTCATTTGAAAACTACCAGCAGATTGTTTCCATTTAATGTTTTTTTTTTTTTTCCCCTTAATATTTCTAGCCTTAGTTACAAATCAACCTATTAACTTGAAGCCAGCCAAAGTGGTTGCTGGTCATGAACCACAGAAGACTAATCTTTTTCTACAAATACTGGGCACTGCAGTCAAAAGCAAGGTATTTACTTTTTGCATATTTCTTTGTCATAAAATTGCAAATTAGTAATACAAGATCATTTGAAGCTCAATGAATGAATGGATAAATACCTCAAAAGCATTCTGAGCTAAAAATGCCACCATGCGTGTCTGCAGGTAGAAACCAATAGAGAGAGACATCATGTAGCAAGTATTGCAAAAAATTGTTTTGGTTAATTTGAAAATTTAAATCAAATGGTAATGGAGTATTGACTGGCCAGTGGAAGAAAACAATCAAGCCCACTGCTGATAATTTCATCGAAACTTGTGACCAATATCCAGTCATTGTTCAAACTATTGTTGTAGAAAATGAGAACTGGTGCTACCTGTAGAATCTGGAGTCAAAGTGGCAAACAGTGGGATGGGGCTTACTGGCTTCCCTGCACCCTCAAAAGAGCCACTATAGAAGTCCAGAATCAAGACTCTCTTGGTTGTGTTTTTCAGCAGCAATGGCACAATCTACCAAGAATTTGTCCTGAAAGGGTAAGCCATCAATGTGGGGTTTTACGAAGCTGTTTTGTAGCACTTACTGCTGTGCATCCAAGGTGTTTGCCCATAGATGTACAGGAGGGGGAAGTGGCATGTGTTGCATAACTCAGGCCAGCATATTGCGATCCATGTATACAACTTCTTCATTCAGTGCTGTATAACTTACACTTATTCACTGTACTCGCCTGATCTGATACTTGTAGAATTCTTTTTATTCCTTTGCCTCAAGGGTGCCTGAAGGATGCCAGTAAATTGTGAATTTTAGCCTCAATTAGTTATATGTAATTTCATATTGTTTTTACTAGTAATTTAGAACCAAATTCAAGAATTTATCTTTAACCAGGGTGAAAGAATTTATGGTAAATCACTAGCATATACTGATTTTTTTTGAAAACTTTAACAAAAAACAATATTAGAAAAAGTTTGGAAATTTGCAACCATTATATAGATATATGTACTTATTATTGTCATGCTTTCATAATGCTGTGAAGAAGCATCGGTGAATATTGAAGCATTTTATATTTTTTGCTTAACCTTTTCAATATGTTTATATTCTTTGGTAGTAAAAGTCTTTTATGTTTAGTTTATGAAATATAAAGCTACATTATTGATTTATCGTTCAGTTGGACAGTAAAGAAGCAGTAGAAAAAGTTCTTAATGGAAAAGGACAAACTTCTCCAACAAAAGCTCTGAAGGAAAGACGGGCTTCTGTGGACAGGAGATCAGTAAGAACATCAATTAAGATATTAAAAATTATAATAGTATCTTAGTTGTTTTTATCTATTCATTAAATAGTTTTACATTAAGACATATATAAACAGAACTCAATTTCAGATTGAATTTATAGTATTGCTTTTCTTGAATCTAAAATTCAATTAGTGTCGATTTTAGCTCAAAAATAATTTGTAAGATAAATCATTCTAGTTTTAAAAAGTGATATTTTTAAATAAGCTTATCTGTTTAATTCATTTTGTCTTACAACATGCAATATATCAATATATATAAAATTTTTAGAAGCATTTTAATTTTTGTATTTTTTGAAATTTACTGCCATGATATAATTTTTTTGCTAATTTAATTTATTCTTTTTGTAATAATTATATTATAATGCTATTCTTTGCTGTTATTTTTAAAAGTATAATATGAAGAATATTGCTCTTTGATGGCTTCTTCATATTCCATGTTTGTCATCCATTTAATTATAGTTTTGAATTTCAAAAATTATCTTATACTTATGTATAATTTTCTCCTGAATGAATAGCTTATTATTGTATATGACTGTTGTTTGAATTTTAGATCATATAAAATATTTGGTTCTCATACTTATTTTGTTTTATAATTGAATTTCAGAAAGGCTCAACTGAAAAATCTCATTCACGCTCTCTTACAAAGACTCTTGAGCCAGTGAAAAACAAAGATAGCTCTAAGAGTAAAGATGGAGAAAAATCCAAGGAGAAATCCAAAAAGGAGAGGGAGAAATCCCGGGACAGAACGAAGCTTAAGTCAGAGGATTCGAAAAGGGAGAAATCCAAGGAAAAAACCTCTAAACCTAAAGAGACACCTCCTGAAAATGAGGTAGAAGATCTACCGAAGGAAGATGTCAATGAAATAAATGATGTTGAAAATCATGTCCCAGCTCCAATAATGGATTCTGAGCCATCCACAAGTATGATGAATGGGGATACACATGATAAGGTAGAAAATTGTCTTTGTTGTAGGGAATTTTTTTTAATGGAATTATTTCCAAAGAGTGTTTTTTATTTTTTATTCATTAAAATTTTTTTTTATTAAAATATTGAAGTAGTATTTTGTTGAGCACTCTATTATAATTTCTTTGTGTCAAAAATTTAAAGTGCAAAAAATGTATTTGACAAATTTTTGATTTTGGAAATGTGTATTCTCTGCAATTTGAGTATGTATCTGGTAAGATCAGCATTCAATAAATTTTATAATTATATTCTAACTAACTAAATTGCATATTTCCCTGTTTAGCAGCATCCAATGACAAATCGCCAAGCAATTAAAAAATATCGCCAAAGTACGTTGTATTGCAATATAGACTTCGTAAATTTGGTGACAACCTTGGCATAATTTTAATTTGACAGGCACCTTTATAACAGGGAAGTAGCTAAAATTGTTATATTCATATCTACAGGACTACCATATTATTATATATCATAGGAACTATAATTTAATGAAAATATTAAGGAAATTAACTGTTATGAAAGAAATTTTACTACTACATAAGCTATAAAAAAGAAAAATGAAACACATAGAAAAAAGGAGATATATAAACAATATAACAATGTCAGATTAGTTACCTTTAACCTAAGTAATGGTCTTACAACACCTTTCCAGGAAGTGAACTAACTTTTCAAGTTCATCAGCTGTTATAATCTAAGACTAAGGTTTAATTATTACTTTCATTAAATGGGTTTAATTGCTGGGTTGTTTCTCACTCACAAGTTTCTTTAATTGCCTCCATATATTTTCATTCGGGTTAAGACTTGGACTATTTCTAAGCCATTCTATTAAAAGAATATATCTTCAAACCACTTTTTGCTCACACTAGCCAGTTAGAATGCTATTTTATTTAGCCCCACTATGCTTTGTGATGAGATTTTGTTGGCGATAAATTGCCAAATGTTAAACAACCCTTATTTCTGTTTCAGCAGGGCAATTTTAAGTAGAAATTTTAATTGCCCTGCTAAAATTAAATAAAATAGAAATTTTAATTCTTGGTTTTTGATTTAAGTTTGTTAGTTTTAAGAAATACTTTCAATGTTAATATTGCATGCACTTTTAGGTATCAGTTTTTTAGCCAATTATAGGAGAGGATTTTTTCGCACCTTTGTTTCAAAACAAACTCTTGTTCAATATGAGAATTTCTGCACTGACCATTAATTCGCTGGTGGATGTCTTTGATTGATGTGTATTTTTCTTACAGAACTTTTTATATATTTTCTTCCAAGTCTGATGATCAATGATGGTTGTTAGTGTGGGTATGAAAAAGGTGAATGATTGTACAATGGTTTTTAACTAATTTAGAAAAAAAAGGGAAGCTTCCTGTTAGTGAATTTTTAAATATGAAAGTGGGAATTTCTTTTGAAGGAATGGTTCCATGGATGGATATGAATGGCATTACGAGAAAAAAAGGATATAATTATTTTTGCAAGAGCATTATTAGAGTTTCATTGTTTTTCCTGAACTATTAGAAAAGGTGTGATTTTTTTAGTAACAAAATTGTGTTTTGAAAGATTAGTTAAGAGTGAATTGAAAAACTTGTTGTGATTTGTTACATTTTGTTGAAATTGAGAGGTTTTTTTTTATGTGATAATAATGACTATATTTGATGATTTTCACATAATTAGATTTTGTTTGGGTTTGTTGTGGGTGAGTTTGTTATGGGTGAAATGAAAGTTTTTTTGAACAGAACATTTTGTTGAAAGAGTAAGATCTGTGTATGATAATATGAGATCATACAATTATTTTAAAGGTAAGGTACTATTGATCGATATAAATGACATTGCAGAATGAAAGGAGAAAATTTGAATTGTTTTGTCAAAAGAAATAGAAATTTGTTTTTATTTGCAATGGTCATTGAGTTACAAGATTTTGATTGGGGGAAGATGAGTATGAATGAATCTGAGTGAAATGAAGATCTGGTTATGGTTGAAAAGTAGGTAAAACAGGAATAATTTATGATGTTAATGCTTTCAAACACTTCATCCAGGTTATTATTACATATATGCACATTATATTAAGGACCCATTAGAAAAATAGGTTAATAATTATACTTTTCAAATTCTTTCATATTGCACTCTATGGAGTTCATATTATTCCATAAAAATTTGGTGATTTTTAAAATCATGCCAAGTAGTGAGGCTAAACTGTATTTTACTCAGTAAAATGCAGTTTAGCCCCACTACTTTGTACAATTGTAAGTCAGTCACACAGCATTGAACTGAATCCTGGTGAAATATAAATGCTTCATGATTGTGTCTTGGGAAAAGATCATGTGTGGGCAGGCTTTGGTTTGGGCTCAAGTATTTCCTTTATATATTTTTAAGTATTTAAATTTCCATTTATCACACAAATTCTACCTACACCTTTTCATGTCATCCAACTTCATATCATGACACTAATTGGATGTTTCGCTGTAGATGTAATGCAATCAGATTGCATGTTTTCGTCAATTCTTCATATATATTTTAGGCCATTGCTACCAAACTGGAAGATTTTGATCTCATCACTCCAAATAACGCTAGCTCATTGTTCCGTTGTATAATTAACATTGGTTTCAGTCCAGTGTATTTTTTTAAATATTGTTTGAAAGGTTTTTTTTTTTTTTTGTTTAATTCTAGCACTTAGACAAAATTCCATCTGTCTACATTGAACTGTACTTTCACTAACCTTTACATTATATTGTTCCATTTCTTGTATATTCTCAGATGATTTTCTTCTGTCACATAAGCTTAGTCTTTCAATTCTATTATTAATTGATGTTGTTCATCTTTTTCTGCCTTTACCATTTTTGTATTATAATGATTAAATCTCCTTATACCTCTCTTCAAAAATTTCAAAATGCCACCTTTCGTTAAGTTTCCATCAATTTCTCTTCTAATTTCTTCATAACTGTAGTTACGATCATGTTATACCATTATTTTACATCACTTTTTGGGTGACCGGTCTATTTCTTGCGCCATTTCTATAATTTTAGTACATTTTACAAGCTTTATTAAATGATAGAACACTATAAACAAATAAAAGTAATTTAGTAGCAATCACTGAACAACTGACAAATGACCTCCTTTGAACTCTATTATAAATGATGTCAAAAAATTGAATTCTAATGTAATCTGATTGGTTCACTGTCAAAATAAGATGATACCTGATTGGTTTGTTATCAAAACAAGATGATGCCTAATTGGTTTTATGTTAAAACTAGATGATACTTAATTGATTCGCTAAACACTCAAGCTCAATTGGCTACATACAAATAAAGGAAAAGCTACTTTATATAATTAAGCAAGTTGTGGTTCTTGTGTTCTTGTTATTTAGCTGTACCTTTTGATAGAATGTAGATGCTGAAACAAACTGTATCATATTGTATTTTTAACTAAATTATTTTTCCAATTATATATATAATTTTTTTGCTAATGCTCTGAAAAATATTATAGATATGAGCTCTCGAACATCAAAAATAAATTTTTTCCAAAAGGAAAAAAAAATTTCCTTTTGGAAATTTTTTTTTGACCTTTAATGTATGTCAGGAACCCAAAAAATAAAGTATTTTAAAAAATTAATTTCTCTTATTTTTCAGCACTTACTACCACGAAATAGTATGAAATATCGTGGATTTTAAAATTTTGTGTTAAAACTTCTATAATTTTTTTTTTATTAAATAGTTTTAAATCAGCTTATCAGTCAATCAAATATTTGCATATTTGGATCATTAAAAAGTAAAATAATTTCTAAATTGGCAAATTTTTTGCCTTATGTTCATGCTAAAATGACTTTTTAAAATTTTGTAAAATTTACTTCTTAAAATTTTTATCATTTTCAGATTCTTTTCCTAATCTTCCCCTATTAAATCTAATGAGCTTAATTCTTTAAAGTGATTTAGAAACACTAGTATAACATGTTTATGAATTTGGGAAATTAGGTAACTAACTTGTTAGATGCTGATTTTGATTTTTGTTGTATGCCAGCTATTTTAAAAAAAAAGGGGGGGGGGACATTTGAGAGGTATTATTTGTTATTTAGAAATGTATGTTTTCTGTCTTCATACATGTATATTCCTTTTGAATGTCATAGAAAATTGCTATTTTTTAGTTACCTTTGCCCCCCGTTTCATTATATTTGTATTTGAATGCATTTTAGGAAAAATCATATGAAAATGAAATTGGAGACTCTTCAATGAATGAAAAGGTATATATATACTTATATCTAGCAATATTTCTTTTTATTTATATAATTTCTCTATTTTTAATGGAGGAAAAAATTGTTTGCTGAAGTAAAATCATTCTTACTGTATTAATGCTTTTAATTTAATTATAAAAAAAAGACAATTTCTTAAAGTAATTTAATGTAAATATTTTTGAAATATTCATATGATAAATGTAAAAAAAAAAAAAACTAGTTTTCCTTTTAACTGAAAACTATTTTTCCTTTTAGTTTTTGAGTTATATAATTTTAAATTACTTGTGCTTAAATATAAAATACTTTCCAAGATATACTTCTGTTTTTTTTTTCATGCATCTGATCACAGCTTCTGAGACATTCTATGAAATTATTACAAGGAAAACTAACCATCTCTTGAAAAAACATAAATCCCATTTCCTTTTGCATTTAAAAAGTCAATTTTTAAGACAAATATCCATAACTATCTACATATAACACTGTCTATATAATAGTTATTGATATCTATGAAAAAAAAAATTGCATTCATTTTTACTTAGTAGTTGAAACATTTGAGTAGCACAATAATTCTTATACACATTCTGAAGAGTTTTCATTATATAAAATTCACGTTAACATGTATGACTTATAATGGGCACTATCAGTTATTCTACTTTAATTTCATTTTTTATGTACAGATTGAATATATTCAACAAATGTTGGTTGTGTAGATATATTCCTACTTCATATATTTCAATATAATGTATTTGAGGAATTCTATGTAATTTTTAAGCAAACATGTTGAAATTGTATTTATTATTTATGACAATATTTCTTGTGATGGATATTGCAAAAGTACCCAATTTTAAATTCCTTCTATAATTCTCTCCTATTTTTTATTGTGAATTTTTTAGCCTGTTCGAGAAAAGAGCCACCGTCCACATTCAAGTCGTAGTGCACGACCGCCTTCTGCTAGAAGCAAAAGAACAAAGCCCAGTTAGTAGGAATTCATTTGATTGTATTGATTATTTATTTTATGAAGATTTAAAAAAAAATTTTAATTAATTTTTTCTCTTTTATTATTAGAGGAAGAAGATAATCCTGTTATGGAAAGTAAGTTTCTTATTTAAATGCAATTTGAAAAAGCGATTGAAATGTACTTAAAATGTTTTTTTAGTAAAATAATTTTAAGTAGAAACTCCTTTCATGCTAAAGTTTTGTGCCATTTTTTCTGATTTATAAATTTGCAGCTATTGATTTAAAGTGTCTAAAATATAAATTTTGCCATTGATTTATTTTTATTTCAAAAATCGATACTAGTGAGAAAAATTGGAGTAGAGTTAAAGGAACAGGATAGTAAAATAAAATTTTAATATGTAAAAATAAAGCATCTAATTAATTTTTGTTGATATACATTATTATGCATAATTATATAAATCATTGTAAATAATTTTATTTTTAAATATTATGAATAAAATTAATTATGATTATTTATGATTAAATATTGTCAATCATTCCATAAAATTTTTATAATCTTAACATTATATTTTTATAATATTTAAATTTGCTTTTTTCTTAGTCAGAAAGGGTTTCGTTAAGGTATACTGTTCATTTTTACATCTTCCTGCCGTCACTGCTTACATAGTGCTACTATTTTATTGATCTTTCTTCTAAGTCACCAAGTTTTCACAATAGACAAGGGGCACCCGATACTTGACTTTAACTGAAAGTATAAATCTTGTGACATTGAAATGTAAAGAAATATTTGTAACTTTTAATTAATTATTATAGTTTATCCAGAGGTAAACCTTAAATTATGTTAAAATAAATATTTTTGGAATAAATCTTTTTTTACATTTGCCTCTTGTGTATAAAAAAATTTATTTGTATTAAGGAAACATTAAATAACTTTGTATCTTTCAATATTGCAAGATTGTTTGCAATGTTCATGTGATTGAGAACTCAAAAGGAAACACAACTAATATATTCTACTTATTATTTATAATACATCATCTAACATATTAATCACTGATTAATGATTTATATGATAGGTATTTATCATATACATGAATATTGCATATAGGTTGCCTGAATATTTTTCATTTGATATTAGTATAAATTTTGTAATAATTCTAAAAATATTTATAATATTGCTGATAGGTACCCTGTTGATATCTAATAGCTTCTTTAATAAGTGTTATTACATTTTATTTTGTATTTCTTTATAGTTACAAAAGAGCCTGTAATGGTTACTCAGACTCCTACTTCACCTCTCAAAGCAGCGGAACAAAATTTTGAAAACATGCTTTTGCCAAGGTATCTGTCACGTTTTTTTTTTTTTTTATTATTATTATCCCAGTTATATGAAGTACCTGATGGTGTTGCTGTCTAGTAATCTGCAATAAAATCAAAAAATATATTCTTTTTATTTAAATTATGCAATTGAATAGCTTTAACCTTGTATTACACTGCGAACTAGAGAAGTGTTGTTGTTCTGGAGCTTTGTTCTGTATATACATTACATATTGTCACAAGTTTTTACAAAATTGATGCACATGGGCCACTTCTCAAAACAGTCCACTATGCAGATACTTGCATTGCAATTATTTTATCAGTTTCTATTTAATTTTCTCACCCTCAGCTTAGCTTCTATGATGAGGTATGAATGAAATTATAAACTTTACAGACTGTCACTAACTATCAGTATATAATGCAACAAAAATGGACTTTCTCAATACTATTGTAACACTATTAAAAATGATTCAATTATTAACTTTATCTTATTATATATGTTATTAATAGTGTTTTATTTCTTTGCAATGTTCAGAATTCAAGAGGCCAATAGTTTTGGGTTATTCTTTCTTTGTGAAAGTATAAAACAACATATTACTTATGCAACTGAGTTCCAATAGCCGATGGAATTTTTTTTTTCTCTTACTTTATAAATAATATCATAATACGAATTAATAAAATTAACTACATTATTGTTTAAAACAAGCCTCTGAATATGTATTGAAAGGTGGTTGAATTCTCATGACTTTTGTGCATTTCGGACGTTTTGAGAGATCTTCAACTTAAAATTATGTTGTGCATCATATATATTTTATGTTTGTCTCAGATTTCTCCTTTAATGGTTAAAAGAAATTAGTAGTTCTATGCTATCTGTGGAATCTGAAATTTAGGTGATAAATTCATTCTTTTTCTCTTTCCTGCTTCTTTGTATTATTTTTATTTCTATCATTATTTTTATATTAAGCTAAATATTTTTTATTAGAGTAATGTATATTATCAAGCTTCTCACTTGTATTTCTTCTTAAGAGTAAATGCCAAATGATTCTTCATTAATTAAAAAGTGCTCATTCACCCATATGGGGAAAAAATGGATATTCTGTTTGGACTTCATATAACTTGTTTTCACTTAGGAGTGATAAAAATAAATTACAAGTAATAATATTAGTACCAGTCGTTGACTGTTTAGTAAAAACAAAAGTATCAGTAAAATGTATTATCATTTGATTTTTTTTAAAAAAAATATCTTTATTTTAAAATTCTAACAATTGTCATACACACAGAGCATGCTTGGGCAATAAAGTACTAATTCAGGACTAGCAAAAGTGAAGATTGTTTACTGTGTTTCATGATATTTAAGATATTTCTTTCAATATAATTAACATGCCATCATTAGATATTTTTGTAGAATTGCATTTTGTTACCTTTGGTGGTCCTGATATTCAACTGTGTAAATTATTATAGGCACTTTGTTTTGAAAAAGTCAAACTAAAAAAAATATCTGTAATGCAACTTATTAGCTAAATCTGATGTGCATTATTGATACATTTATATTGTTTCTTGTAAAATAATACTAATTTTAGCTTTAGTATTTAGACACAACTACTGATGTTTTCATTTTAAATTTTGTCATGTTTTATTTTGTGGATATGCTAGTTTTGTGAGTAAAATTATATTTGTTTAATTTTAGTTTTAGACCTCCATCTGCAAGACCACCATCCGCTAGACCTTCAAGTTCGAGACCTGCACCTCCTAGAATTCGTATTCGACATGTTGTTGAGAATCTGGAACCAACGTAAGAATTTTTTCTATCATTTAAACTTTCTTATCAATAATATTATTTGTTATAAGCAATTTTAAAAGTGTATAACATTTTGCACTATATTGTAATTTGACACTTTGATAGGCCAAAAAATTAAATTAGAATGCAAATTCATGATAATACAAATGATTGTGTAATCGTTGCATGTATCTTTTTATCTACTTATATAGAATATCATTATCTTTGCTTCATGTTTGTGTTTAAATAAGAAATACGAGTATACCATCTTCTAGTTCCTTCTACTTTCTGTTTTATATGTATTCATTACTGCAGAGCTCCTTCATTTAATTAATTATGTACTTTAATATAATTTGAACTACTTTCAATATTACATGCTTTCATTTAACCTGATATGTTCATTTATAAAAATTACGTCTTTGCAATGCAAAATTTGAACTCAAATTTTAACATTTCCTATCGTCCAATTGAACTGTAGTCAATTCGGTATCAATACAAAACAATGGTATGCTCAAACAATAATTATTTGAAGGGGGGGTGCCTGTAAGTCCCGATTTTCTTTCAACACTTTCTGTCTTTGCTTATTTTATCTGTAAAATACAATTATTGCCCAATTTTAAGAATTGGGATGATACTGGTGAAGAATTCTGCAGTAGTGAATCAGAAAGTGATAATGAACCTTAAGATTTGTAGGAATCTATGAGTGGCATTTCTCTCATATTCTGAGAATTAATGTTTGAGGCCATTTAGAGACTTTGTTGAGGTAAATTAGGATATCCTTAGGCAAGCTCCTCCAAGATTTTCTCTCATAAATACACCTTGTGCTAATTTGCTGATTAGTCAATTCTTTAAAAATTAATGATTTAAAGAAAAATAAAATAATGAAAAAATAGATGTAGAATAGAAGAAATATGTGATGGAGAATTTAACTCAGATCTGGAAATTGGAACATGGATGCTTAAATCACTATTCTCTTTTAGGTGTGTCTCGTAGGAGGAAGAAAAAAAAAAAGAGTATTAAACAATAGCTACACTGTATTTAAAAGAGTTTAATAGAATTTTTTGAGATTTTAGGATTTGAGAAATAAGGTAAAGATGTTTTTAGTAGAAAGATCATTAATATCAGAGATGCTAATGTAAAGATTTTTAACATTTTGTTGAAAAGATAGATCGTGACATCATGTGTCAGGAGTAAAAATTATGTGCAATGTAAAAAGATGAAACTTACTTTATTGGTCACTTTAATATTCAATTTTTAAAAAATCTGTAGCAAGTTTTGAAAAAAATTGTTTGGCTGTGGACACCATCATTATCCATTGATTCATTGTACCAAATTTTGTGTATCATCTGTTATTGATGTTTTCTAGATTTGACCTGAAACTGAAACTAATATTACTCCTTGATTTTATTAATCAATTTCAAAAAATCAAATGGCATAAAAAACTCGTTAAGAAGAAAAAGTTTTAAAAAAAATTGTTGCAACTGTTGAAAAACATGAAAAAAAGAATGGTGTAAAAGGAATGGGGGAGAGGGAGTCGAAAATATGTCCAAAAGTTATACATGGATTGATGTAATCAGCAGTGGGGATTTAAATCATGAAAAAACATAGTTTCAAATTTATTGGATTTATACAAATTGTATATTAAAAATTCCTTAATTTTTTTAAAGGAAATATTGCCCAGTTTCTGATAAAATTTGTCAGTTATAACTACTGATCCTGTTCTTGTAAATAAAGGTTATTCTAATGTGTATGAAAAAAATAACTGATATTATTTTTAAAAAAGATGATAACCGTATTAAAAATAGTAGTTTTTAAGGAAAAGAAAAGTTTTTCATCTTTCTTTCTTTTCTTATCAGTATTCGACCCACCACAGCTAAACCTGTCGAGAATGTGATACTGGATCAAGGTCATCAATCAGAGGATGAAGAGGAGACATTCCTTGTAATAGAATCTGAAGCACCAGAGCAATTAGAAGTTCAGGTAACATATGCATATTAAATTCATGTACATTTTTCATTTTGTTCTTTGATTGGAAATAGTTTTTTTTTTTATTTTGCATTGAAAATCCACCGAGAAATTTATAGTAAATATGATTTTTGTATTACATTTTAACTGAGTTCATTAATTTGTCTGTTTCTTATTCAAAGTGTAAATAAATATAATTATGCTTATTAAAATACAGAAATATTTCTCGTTACACAGTTTTTTTTAAGAGTTTTTGAGTTAAGGTGCGAATGTTTTTTAAAAAGCAGAATAAGAATTTTTCTCTAAATAAAGGTGACCAGATTTTAAAATTCGAAAAGCGGGACACCATTGACGGGGGGGGGGGTCTTGATTAAAAATTTATCTAAATAAATTACTTACCTAAATTACTTGAATAGCTGATATGTTGCCATCACTTGTTTAACTAGCACGCAGTACGATTTGTATCGTATGAGAGACAGTTACAAAACTCAATATACGAAAACTTTACTTCGTGGACGACCAACAAACTCCTTACATCCTGACTCTTCTCCTCTCTAAAATTCCTTTCCGTTTCCAATTTTTGTATAAGATGTAATTCCTTTGCAACAATGTTCCAAATGATGCTAGATGGCTTGTGGAACATGTTGCCATAAAAATCAAATTTGTGGAAGTGTACAAAGCATGACATTCTCTCTTCATTTTACAGATACAAAATGTTTTCATCGCTGCCAATGCCGAAAAATGCCACTGTTCATAAAATCCAAACAATGGTGGTCGTATTCTAGCTACTGATCAAGGTTAACTTTGATAATCAATTCTCAACAACTATTTTTGTTATTAAAGTTCAGCAAAATAAAATTTTCAAAAATAATATAAAGCTCATATCCTGATAAAATAGCTACATGGAAGCCAAAAACTGTATATTCCCTTCCCGTTTTCCCACTGTTCCCTAACTTATTGTTCCCTACCTTCTTTCTAGAAATGGGGACTTTCTTAAGACCCTGCAGGACACTGGATAAATGTTTAAAATCGGGATGTCTGGTCACCTTACTCTAAATGGCAAAAGTATTAGGTAGATTTTTTTTCCCTTCCCTTTCATATGAAAGTGACTGGTACCTTGTTGAGCAGTTAGCATTTGGATTAAAAATATAAAACAAAGAGGAAACATTAAAATACTAAAAGTTTTAAACAAGGTTTTGCTATAAATTTTATTAAATGAGAAACAGAATAATGAAATTTGTGCATACAATTGCTCATAATTTTTCATCCTGTTACTTCCTTTTATATTCTGTAAGTTTTTAGAGGAATTTTAATTTTATTTCACATAATTTTTCAGGACTGATTTTAATTGAATTTAACATTTTATTGATAATTTTTCTGAAATTAGGAGTTTTTGTATTTTTAAAAATTATACTTTTTCATGTATTTTTTGAAGAATATTACTGTTTATGTACTGTGTTACTGACATTGGTTGTTGAACACATGTGGAATTATTGTACAGTGTGTACATAAACAAATGTAAAGTTTTGTTTTTTAAAATATACGTTTGAATAATGTCTGATTTTATTAATTAGATTTTTTTTTTTTTTGTAGAACTCAAATTCTATGCCTGCTGAAACTCCTGATGAAGACAAAGGTAAAATTTCAAGTTAATTGTGTAATTATTTATATAATGTTCAAAAATATAATGTAACTACTTATTCAGTACTTGTCTATTATAACAGCAACTACCAAATTAAGAATGCACCAATGTCAACAAGCAAGAGAATAGTGAAATTTATAATGTAGGCAAACAAATAACATATCAATAATTAATAAAAAAATTTTTATTTAATAATCTTTTTATATGTTTAATAATATTTACAAAACTTTTAGAACATCACTCTTCATTAAAGGCCTTATTTCAGAAATTGCATTAACTATTTCATAGAAAGCATTTTTCCCCTTTATATTTCCTCCATATAAATTCTGCCAGATACAACTTGAGATGCTGGACCATGTCGCATTGTTTCTTGTTGCGCCACTTCGCAGAAATTCAAATTTCTTCAACATTTTGTATGTGAACACCTGTTGTTGGTTCTACAAAATTGTACTTATGGTTCACCATTAAATGTATACAAACCTACATCTTCCAAGTTCTTCAGTCTTGATGGTCCTGAGTTGGCACTAGATTATAGATAAAGCCACAACTTGTAAAGCAGTGTGACAGACACTAATATTTAAAGGCATCATTTTATTTACATTTTAAAATGAAAACACACACAAACAAACTTGCTGTACATTACCAGCAGATTAACTAACATCCAATTTCATATAATCAAAACAAGAAAATCACAGGGATCATAATCAGCCTTGATCATCACAGAAATCGGAATCTGCATTCAATGCAATCAACAGGGCGGCAGTAGCCTAGTGGTCATGGTTTTGGACTTGTGGTTGGTGTTTTTCGTTGAATCACAGGTTTGAGCCTCAGCCACAAAAGACCCATTGTAGCTGGGACTGATGCACGTTAAATTTCTCAGGGTCCAAAGTCCTCCCATGGGTAGGGTGGGGAAGTTAGGAGGGGTGCCTAATCAGGTGTCATCCTCGTCATTTGACCGAGGTTCAAAATTACAAGGTCCATTGCTAATAGTCCTCGCATTGCTTCTAGTGTGACATTAATAAAACCAAACCAATTGACACAGTCAACTTGACAGTTGAATCAGTATCCAATCCTAAAAATAAACCACGCATGATGTAACAGAAAATAATATCAAATGAAAATTCCCAATCCTTTGCCAGATGCGTGGATTTCTTCGTTTCTGCCCGCAACAAGTCTTGTACCCCTTCAAATAAGCTGAATAGATAGTTTAACCTTCTTGTATATTTCCAGAATTTTTGCATGCAAGTGTATTATCATCTCTGTTCGATATTTGCACAAGTAAGCACTTGCCATTTTTCTGGCATATTCCACGAAAAATCCACTGTTGAGGAAGTATTTGACCACTGTTGTTCTAATGCTGGACGAATACGCTTTCATTGATCTCCTCAATTTTATCAGTTCCACCTATACGCTTATTAAATTTTAGAATAAGTTGTAGGGAACACACTTCTCTCATGTAATAATTCCATTCCACTGCTGCACCTTTAGACATATTCAATTGTTTGCGACACCTTTTAATGATTGTCAACTCCTCTGCCTAACAATACGTAAATCATATTGCAGTAACAAATGGTATTCTGGAACAGCTGAACCAACTTCCAATGCGGAGACCCTTCTTATATGAAAAACTTTTGATTCTGCACCTCCAAATACTTTCCTTATTAACATACAACTTCATGATGTGGCCTTTTTTGCATAATAGTGTGTCTGGTAAAAGACCTTTCTCATGTAAAAAAGATATCTGTTTGGTAAATTGAAGATTGTTAACAACATTTTGGAAGAAAACAAATTAGGTATTTTTAAAAAAATTGCGAAGTTGGTAACATTAACAGGCAAGCAATATTTTACTAATATGATCAAGTGCTGTTCTTTAGGATTGCAACCTTAGGAACTTATAACCAAACTTGGCAATACATCTTGCTTGCTTGGCAATTTACTGTCTAGAGCCTAAATTGCAATTTGCTGGATGCTGATATAATAGACAAGTACCACTTATTCTGATATTTTGAAAAATCTGTAAAAAAAAATCCTATAAAACGTTATTCAATAAATCTTATTAGACTGTTGCTTACTATTTTTAAGCATTATTGCTCAAAAATTGTAATGTATATTGTATCATGTTTCTTATTCCTCAGTGTTTTAAAGATGAAGTAAATTTGAAAATTTTTCTCTAGAGAACTTTTGTAATTGTTGGTGTGTAAAAGTGCAACATAATGCAACTTTTGTGTAAAAAGAATGTAAACAAAACATTCAATCATGAGCCTCATTTAATCATTTGTATTATTTGATTAATTTTGTTTTAATAGTTTATTTTTAAATGGTTAACTTTAAAATCTGATTGTTTGGATCCAATACAGAATTGAAAATTATTTTCATTTAAAACTTCATAATTTAAAAAAAAAAATTAAAAATATTTTCAAAACTTCAAGTTTTATGAAATACATTTAAAGTTTCTTTACAAGGATAAGTGGAAAATACATTTGGCTACTAATATTGGAAAGTGTATTTGATGTCAGAATTTTAATGAGAAAATTATGAATTTAAATTTAAGCAATTGTTAAATTTTTAGGTTGGGAAAGGGTTTGAAATTTTTATATACATATATGAATAACTAAGTATGCATACTATATTTTTTCCACTGAAAATCTTCTATCAAATGTGAATTTCTCTCATTTTATTTACGATTTTAGAATTTTAATATTTTTCCCTGTACATCTGATTTTTCATATTTCTATGTAATTGTAATTTCTAGGAAGCTTGGTGAAAAAACTACTAGAAACTAAAAAAGATTTAGAAGGTGGAAGTCAGCACACACCCACAAAAAAAGTAGAAATTGTGAGTTGAAAAATATGATATATGTTTAAATTATTTGATGAAGTAAAAATATGATGTAAATATATGGGAATATGTAACATTATATTTGTTTTCTCATTAGTTTTTTTTTTTAAATTAACAAACAAGATAAAATTTTGTTTTATATTTTCTGTCTTTATTCATTGTTTTTATATTCAAATGTGTAATTGAATAAATAATGGGATTTTAGAATTATATTTTGAGATATGTGATTTTGATAAAAATTTCTGCACAATATAAATATTTTTTAGAGTGAATCATGTCCTTTTCTGCATAGGATCGTTCTCAAATGTCTCAGACAGAGCGTCACTCTGCCTCAAAAGAACTGGCTCAGCTGCGCAGCTTTGTGCAATCCTTAAGCAAAACAGCTGTACCTTTGGGACGCATGTTGGATTTCTTGCAGGAAGACTTGGACTCCATGAAGATGGAGCTCAGAATGTGGAAAGAAGAACATGAGCAAAATCTAATAGCACTTCACAAAGAGCAGAGGTTTGTAGATTTTGCTTGAGTGTTAACTTTTTAAGAACTATTTAATATTTTCCCTTTGAATTGTTAAGCTTAAAATCTAAAATTTAAAAAAAAAATCTGTAACTATTGTTGATTAAAAATGACTCACATAGATATTAATTTTTGTTTTATAATAGCTTCATTTGCAATTATCTTTTTTATTATTGCTCAATCTATGGCCTTTTTATATTGATTTTCGATTGCAATTTTAGGAATGGGAATAAAATGAGAACATTCCCTGTATTTGGTTAAATATAAGCTTGATGAAGTAACTTAAATTTGAACATGTGTTTTTGTATTTTGTTCTATTGATAGAACTTAAGAAATTTTTTTTGTCCAGTTTCTATAAATGCTTTGTAATTCAGTTGAATCATACTGTTTTACAGATTTCTCACAATATATATATGTGTGTGTGTGTATATTTACTGTTAAGCCTCATTTAGTCGGATTAATTCTGACCTGAGCTGGTCTGGGTTTACCAGAGAATAAAAAAAGAAACTTATTTCTTGAAACCATCCTTATGTTGAAAAAAATTAAGTATAAATCATATTTACATAAGATAAAGTTGTCTACTTTGTTGGTAAAAGATCACAAGTTTCTGTTGTGCGATGTTTATACTTACCGCTTGTGAGCCACGCAATCACACGTCCACTTCAGCATAGAAGCTCATTTGTTGACGTTTGAAATAGACTATCAAGTATGTAATTCAGACATCACTTGCTTATGACTTCATAGCTGTTGATTGATCATCATTGGTTATAATATTCTCATCTATACTTCCATTTACAGCTTCTTTAGATAAATAGGAAGTAATTACTCTGCAAGATTACCTCAACCCTCTGTATCATCCACTTTCAACTAATTTGAAGAGTGTCTCTGACATCAACATCTGAGTAACCATCAATACTTTTAAACATATTTGTGAAATCTTCACACCTGATTTCATTGAGTTTTTTTTATTATTATTCTCACTTATTTCTCCTTTTTCTACCTTGTAATCTGGCAAATCGCACATTTTTTAGGTCATAATTTCTTCCATGACTCCTCAAAGTACTCTTAACAACCTGATCCCAAAATTCAGCAAGCATATGAGCTACTCTCTTAATATTATAAGATTTTAGGAATTCCATCACACTCCATTTTTTCTTTCATCATCTGTAAACTTTCTTGATAGTCTCTTGGATCATTGGCTGCACCAGCACTGCCATATTAAGAAGTAAAAACTTAACTCCAATGTCTTCTTTTCTAATCCCCACAACAGAAGTGCAATTTGTTGCTTTATTGCATTTTCATTTAAGCAATATAGCACCATGTGCCATTTGTCACTGCCGATAAGAGTTGTAACTAAGGCTTTGTTAACTTTAGCACAGAATATTTGTTAAGACCACTTTCCCCAAAATTTCCTTTCATACATTCACAGCTAAAAAAAAAAAACTTCAGTTGAAAAAATAATTTTTCAAAATATGTGGATGAAGCAAATAAATGTTTTAATGGGAATTTGCAAATCACTTCTTTCTCAAATTGGGGGAGGGGGGGATTCTTGGCAGACCCAATCTGGGTTACTTGCAGATCCGAGTTAAAGCTGTTTAACTTAACAAGGTTGTTCTATGTATGTGCATATATATATATATGCAAAATATGCAATTTCTTGTAGATATGTATCTGCTTTTCCATTTTCAAACTTTGAATCAAATTTATGTCAATTGCTTATATAGTCAAAATTTTTCTTTACTGTATTGTGTAAGTTAAGATTCATGAATCAATGTAGAATATTAATTATGAATAAGTTTCTCTCTCTTATGAACACATAATAAACATGTAAATAATTTACTGATACATATTGTTGAAATAAATATTAAAATATAAAAATGTGAAAATCTAGAAGTGGCATAACTCATTAGCAAGTTTAAAAATTTTAAGTTATTGATTTTATTAAAATACTCTATATCAAATTCATTTATTTTTTTATCATAATTTACAGTGCAACTGAATCACTGTTGGAACCCTTGCGTGCTCAGCTAGATGATCTGGATCAAGTAGTTCAGAATCAATTAGATGCCAACAGTGCACTAAAGGCATCTATTACTCGCAATGATGAACGAATTCAACGTATGCTTGCTTCTGTTAACCACAAGTCCTGACCACTCCTAACCAATTATTGAGAAGTTAGGTTTTGCGCCTGGGTTCTAGAGTTCTATATGGGATGCAATAATGAATGACCACATCTAAACTTTCCTTTTTCTGAGCTTTCTTGAAAGAAGGATGAAACATTGCATACATATTTGAATATTGGATCTGAATCATTAAATGAAAATATTCCTGAAATTGTTGTATACATTGATGAATTTTCATTTAAAGAGGAGCATTTTATTCTCCAAGAAATTAAAATCATGTAAATAAAAGAGTGACACTTACAGTATTGAATTTATTACATAATGCATAAATGAGAAAAATCTTATGTGAAATAAAAACATTAAATTAAATTATTAAAAATATTTATTTCTTTTTATTTAAACTTTTCCCTATACTTTTTACTCATAGCATAATTGTTATGTAATTTCTGCATTCAATTTAGTCTTGTTTTGAGACATTTTCCTAATTAAGCTCTGATTATGGGAAAGCTTTCTTGTGGCCATTTGTTCACTAACCTCAACTGTTGTGGTTTACACTTAGAATGTTAGCTATTAAAAAAATATATAATAACTACTATTAGGAAAACTTGCAATACTTGTGTGCAACCATCACATCTCACACCAAGACGTGATTGCTTAAACGATGTGAGAGTGCATTCATACAATTGTGCTTTGTCCTCACTTAGAGCACTGATGTGTGATTCAATTAATTTTGCCTCAAATATTGTGATTTCAGTGCTGTAACTGAACCGTCCAATAAATACTCTTGGAAACAAATATGCAAATCTAGTCCACCCCATCATTATTTTGTGTTTTGAAAAATTCTATCTAACTGTTGAATAAATATATGGAATTCACTCTGAGAGTGAAATTTTTAAATTAAAAAGTTTTTATTTTTATCACTTGTTATTTTTTAAAATATAAATTCATACTACTTAATATTTCTTTGTTTTATCACATTTTTTTTTAGTTGGGCATTATTTATGTGAACTGAGTACTTATTCAATTTATGAATACTTTTTATATTATTTAAAGTGCACTTGTTTTACAATCCCTTTATCTTTAAATGAATACCTTAAAAGTGACTTTAATGAATCTATGTGATTGTTCAATGTGGTTACAATGTCATTGCTTTTTAGCATATTTATTTATAAAATTCTACATTATTTTGATTTTTTTTTTTAATCTTACAAGTATTAGTTAATATTAGAAGCTAGAGACAATTTTTATTTATGTTAAAAAACCTCATATTTTAATTCATATAACTTCTGTATACAAGACTTGAATTGGTTAGCTTATAATTTATTTTTAAGTGTGTTATTTATGTTACCATTAAAAGGTATCGAGCTAAGATGTTATCTTCTTGCTTCAAGTTCTGGCATTTTTTGTCATGGGGGAATTTTCTTGACTAAATTATCTAACCCTATTGTTGAAAACAAGTGTTGTTTACTCATTCTTAAGTAAAGCATGTGAAGATTAGGAAGGATCTTCAATAAATGTATTTAAGCTCTGAAATTTTTTCAAAAATAAAATGTTGTGTACCAATGTTTACAATTGCTAGTCATTTTATTATGGATCAGAAAACTGAATAATTTTTAATGCAGTTTTTTTACAGAAAAGATGGCATTCTGATGCATCAAAACACATATCACTTAGGATAACTAAATAATATAATAGTATAACAAGAATTTATTAATTAAATCTAGATTTTTTTTTTATGTGCTGAGTGTACTTTTATGTTATTTAAATAAAAAAAAAATATCAATATGGAATAAAATGAAAGGTAAATTGTGTAATTAATGTGTATATTTAAATGTGTGCCAGTATTTTTTTTTAAAAAAAAGGAAACATGTAAGTATACTCTTGTTTTATTTGAAAAAAATTCTATTCTTAAACAATTAAATACTGTACATTTATTTACTGTTTGGCGAATATCAAAATCTTTTATGTGAATCTTAATTTTGCATAATTATCTAATTTTTAAAAACAACATGGGCAATTATTTAATTACAGAATATATATGCTCACCATTTGTACCACTTTTTCTTCTCCAGAGATTTAAAATATTTTTGGAAATGTTAATTTCAGAAAAGATAATGGTTAAAATTAATGAGAAAATATATTCAAAGCTTTAAACGTGTTATTTTTCTGTTCTGGAATCAAGAGATATGTTGAGGAATGTAGCCTTAAGCTATCTTCTAAATTTGCCTGTGTTATTATTCCTATTTTGTATTTCTGTATGTTGTAAAAAAAATTTTTATATTTAAAGATAAATGTCAAAAGTGTTATTTTGGAGATGTAAAAAAATTATTAATTCAATATGCATAATTATATCTTATTTCAAACTTATTTAAAATACTAATATTTGAATGCTTTTATTATTTATATCTTGTATAAAAAATATGAAATGAAATTATAAAGGTTTAAAAAATTAAATAGTTAATTGTATGAATTGGAAACTGTATGAGTATTAGTTAATAGTAATAAGAGAAATAAAAAAAATTGTGTTGTTTTGCATATGCATGAACAGAATAATTCTACACAGTTATATAAACTTTTTATTATTATTCAGTTTAACTATAATATTATTTAGTTTTTAAACTATTTATTATTATTCGGTTTGTTAATTTGCAAACAAAAAACACTGTTTAAATTAATAGAAACATATTAGAGTACAGTTGCTCTTAAAATATATTATTTTTATAGAAAGTTACTTTAAAATAAATTCTCTTTAATTTTCATTTTCTAAATTAAAACATGAGTGATACAATACTGTTTTCAAGAAACTTTTAAAACAATGTATCAGAATGTTCCTATGTCTTAATTGATAGTGTGTGTGTGTGATGTAAACAAAATTTTAAAAAAATGAATTTTTCCTACCAAAGATATATGTTGATTTTTTTGTCTTGTTTTATTTATTTACTTCAGTTTAAATATAAAATTGTTGAAATTAAATTTTGGTTGCACCATATGAGTTATCATTGTCATTACACTTATTTCCACTTGTGATAATTTATTATGTGGTATATTCATTTATGCATGCAATTCAATGTTTTTCAAATCATGTTATAAGTTATTGCATTATTTTACTTTTTATAATCATTTTATCTTTTCATTGACTTGTATGTGAAGAGTTACATCACTTGACAAATCTACATTTTGTAAATATGGTTTGTGCAAAATAAAAATATATATGTATATATATCTTATTCATTTTCTGATTGCATACAAAAAAAATAAATTCAATTTGTACATTTAATAATTATCTCACACGTTTTATTATTACTATTGAATAATATATATTTATTAATATTTAATATTTTCTTATATATATTTATGTCATTTGAACAATTTAATGTGTTGGCATGATATATTTTTTAACATCATAATTGAAAATAAATTAGCTTAAGATTACATATTTTTTTTATTCTTAATTATCGTGTGAACAAAGATTTTATCAAACTGAATTATTTCTAAATCAGTTTGATAAAAGTTTTTTTTGAAGAAATAAGCTCTAATACGATGTACTTATATAAAAAGTCAAAAAGCATACTGAATGTAATGTACACAGATTTGTGTGTGAAAGGACGCCTGTAACAACTTTCGTCATTCAATCACAGTTACAAAAAATTGGTATTCTTAATTTTGGTCAAATGAAAAATAATGCCTATATAACAGGTCAATTGAAAAGTCCCCGGCCTACCATAGTAAAACACATTTTTTTGGCAAAATTAATTTTTTTTTATTCAACATAATTCCCTTCAAGGGTGTTACACTGATTACTTTTCCAACTTTTCGATACCATTTTTGTAGTACGATTTGTTCTTTGCTTCAAAATAGGCCTCAGTTTCGGCGATCACCTCTTCATTCGACGAAAATTTCTTCCCAGCGACCATTCTTTTGAGATCTGAGAACAAGAAATAGTCGCTGGGGGGCCAGATCTGGAGAATACGGTGGATGAGGAAGCAATTCGAAGCCCAATTCATGGATTTTTGCCATCGTTTTCACTGACTTGTGACACGGTACATTGTCTTGGTGAAGCAGCACTTTCTTTTTCTTCAAATGCGGCCGTTTTTCGGAGATTTCATCCTTCAAACGGTCCAATAACCCTATGTAATAGTCGCTGTTGATGGTCCTTCCTTTTTCAAGGTAGTCAAAGAAAATTATTTCATGCGCATCCCAAAATACAGACGCCAAAACCTTGCCAGCCGACTGTTGCGTTTTCCCACGCTTTGGAGCGGGTTCATCGTGTGCAGTCCACTCGGATGACTGTCGATTGGACTTCGGAGTGAAATGATGTTTATCCATTGTCACATATCGACGCAAAAACTTGGGTTTATTACGCTTGATCATCTTCAAACACTGCTCCGAATCAACTCGCCGTTGTTTTTGGTCAAAAGTGAGCTCGCGCGGCACCCACTTTGCACAGAGCTTTCTCATACCCAAATATTCGTGAATGATATGATATACACGTTCAGTTGATATATTTAGAGTGTCTGCTATTTCATTCAATTTCAATTTACGGTCATTCAAAATCATTTTGTGGATTTTTTTAATGTTTTCGTCGGTAACAACCTCTTTTGGGCGTTCACCGTCTTCGGTGCTCATTTCACCACGTCTAAACTTAGCATACCAATCCTTGATGGTTGATTTTCCTGGGGCAGTGTCCGAAAACTCGACATCAAGCCAAGTTTTTGCTTCAATAGTATTTTTTCCCTTTATAAAGCAATATTTTATCCACACGCGAAATTCCTTTTTATCCATTTTTTTCACAATAACAAAAGTTGCTTCACTCAAAATGCTATAATTCACAAACTAATGATCCGACAGCTGTCAAATTTATACACGCATCTTTTGAGGGTTAGGGCTAACTAAAAAACATATGGATTTAATTCTAGTAGCGCCATCTATGTGTCAGGCCGGGGACTTTTCAATTGACCTGTTACAATATGTGCTCGGGCGCAAAGTGATGGTTTCTTTTTTTCCACCAAGAAGGCGATTTTTGTATTTTAAGCGGTGACCCGTGTGGTGACCGGGGATGACAGAATAGTCTCACTGTAGCTCATGCATGTCGTAAAAGGCGACTAAAATGGGTACCCAGCGTCTGGGGGTATAGCCAGGCACCCTGCCCCTGGGGATTATATCAGGGGACCTCAGGGACTTGCCTTCTTCAGGTAAGTACGGGCATCATGACCCCGAGGCACCTTAGTGATCTTTTTCTTTCCCATGGGGTTTACTGTCTTTGGTAAACACGGGTGACGCACTCCCGGGATACCCTAGCGATCCTTCTCTATTTTCGACCCTCCTTCTTGTCAACCATTTTTACCTTTTTTTTTTCAACTTCACGTCTAGACCACAGTTTAATCTTGTTTGGCGCAGCATGGCCATATCTGGCTCTTGCGCCAATAAACTTTACAATCACTCACTCACTCACGTATTTTAAGCGGTAGCTTAGTATCATTACTTCTAGCAACTCAGAAGAGAACATTTTCAATCTCATCACCAACTCGCAAAAACATGCTAATCCTGGTGTATGCTGCATCTGATACGAAAGAAATTTTGATGTGAATAATTATTTAATGAATTTCTGAAACAGAATTTTGTCATTATTTATTTCTTTTGAGGTTAAACTGAAGTATCAAGTGTTCAACGAAATTTGGCGATACTTACGAAAAAATATTCATAATGATAACGATAGTTTGATATTCTTCAAAGAAAAAAAAAACATTAACCTACACTCGAAAAGTAATTTTTATCCCTTTTTCTTCCGCATATGTGATATTTCATCATGTTAGCTTAAATTTAAATTTCGCAAAGTTCTGCTTGAAAGTTTCTCGGTTATAAGAGCTTCAAAAATACATCCTTTACTTAGATGCAGAAAAGTCTAAAAGCCAATTAGGTTTTTTTTTTAACTTGCCAATTTTCGGGAACTTAATATGCGCTGTATTTAGGGCTTGCATAGCTACACACTACATTCATTGAAAAGTGCACAATGGACTGAAATCACAGACAGACGGCGTATTATGGAATTACGCATTGATTTTAATCAGTGGCGACGGTTAGGGAAGGGAAATTTTTTTTTTTAATTCCATTTTAACCTCCTAAAACTGGGAATTGAAAATAAACATTTGCATAATTATCTTTCTCCACCTAAATATCACCATATGTTATCACCTAATTATCTTCCTTGTTACTTTAATGATGAAAAAATTTACTTAGCGGAAATATATATACGCACAAAATGCAATACTATGACTCGTGGCTGTTAGATTCGTGCACCGGGGCCAACCGCTTCGTTTAGCACCGCAGCATTCACTGATTCGATTTAGGCAAATTATTTTTGCCTAAATCGCAATTTAAACAAGCTTTTTATTTTAAATAACTTTATTTTTGACCTTTTTTTATTTTTAGAAACATTCTACTTAATTGGGATACATATATATCCGTTCATTTGATGAGAGAAAATTATATTTTGTATTAAGCAGAATGAAAAGGGAAAAAAAAAAAAAAAAAAAAAAAATATTACTAGTTTTAAAACTAAATTGCAGTAAAGTTAGTTTAAACTCGTCAGCATTTGCTTCTCTGACACGATTCTCTCAGAAATTGATCATTTTGTTATTGTGTGTGTCTACCCTGATATTACTTTCTTGCGTCTACCTTCTTATACTACGAGAATTGTATTTTATTTATTTTTAAACTTAAGACGCGTCTCTAGGCAAGTTATCTACAGAGAGTAAGATACGAAATAGACTTTATTGATCCATAAACTGAATAAAAGCTTGGCCATCTTTTGATTTGCTCTTCCTTTTACTGTGTAATTTAGCGATTCTTTAATTAAGCTTGGTGATGAAAATAAAAGGAAATTGCAGTTTTTCTCTGGGAAAGTGCAATATGATACCTAGCACTCCAAAATTCCAACATTTTGGGATCAAAAGAAAAGTTAGAATATTTTTTGCCTTGGAATCTAATTGCCCTGGTAAGACTTACAAACAGCTACAATGTAGTCATAGCTTGTCCGCTTATAGATATAGATTGCATGTATTCTGAGAATTTTATGGCTAGAATTCCAGACATCGGACCGGAAATGGCTAATTAGGAGGGTTAAAAAGGATTTACGAGATGCAATGGAAGGACGTGCGTCCTAGCTGGTCCCCCCGGTAGATGCCCGAACACTAATGTCTCTCCAACACTCGGATTGTTAGATGTATGCTCTGTCGTTCAGATCGTGGTCAAAAACTGTAGCAAAAGGTAATGACGGCTACCCATTAAAAAGAATTCAAGAATTTTAAAAAGTAGGTAGAAGTTTTTACTAATATTGCCAGTTGTAATATCGACCTCCGTATCAATAAAATATTCGATGAAAGGATTGCACTGATTTCCCTCATCTCGCCCCCAACCAATGGTAAAAGGAAAAAAAAAAAAACTCAAATAGAATTCAAAAATAAAATCCTAAATTCTTGCAACATTTACACTTATTCGTTTGTCCTATTTGGGGATGCTGCAGCTGAAGTTATGATAAAAATTCTACTAAGATATCAAAACTTGGAACTTCGCTTCTTTGCTAATGGCCACGGTAGCTTAATGGTCATGGTCATGAACTTGCGGCTATGTTTCCGTCGAGTCGTAGGTTCAAGTCCTGATACCCAAAAAGACCCGCAGTGTAGCGGGGCTGATGCACGTTAAATGTGGTCGAAGTTCCATTTCCTCCCGTTGGCGTGGTGTAGAATTTTTGAGACAGAGGTGCCACCTCAGGTGTTATATTCCTCATTTGACAGACGCACAAAATTAGGAGGTATGTCGCCAATAGCTCTCGTGGTTTCTTCTAAGGGCGGCATTAATAAAAAAAAAATCGCTTAATAACCACCGCTCCGAATTATTTTCCTTTTAACATTCTGCAATAAGAATTGAAAACTGATTCTCGCCCACTCATTTTTTGCATAGCACAAAAACTTTTCATTTCACACACACACACAATCCATTCATAACCTCTCAAATATAGCTTTTACAATTTCTTATAATTGGGAAAGTGCCCCAATTAATTTACCACTATCGTCATCCCTGTCTTTATCTTCATGCCTTCTGTTGGAGAAATAGTCACACTGAAAAGTTTTTCCATTCCTGTACTTCCCGTACCTTGATTATTATTATTTTTTTCTTTCTTTTCAGAGAAAGGTTTTGAAGTATTTGTTTCTAGATCCTAAGCTACTTTACGACTAGTGCTTACGCCTGACATACAGTGCCTTTCTTCGTGTTTTATTTTTAATCATACGAAGTACAAGTAGACATTATCCAAGTTAGAACTCTAAGCGAATACTTTCCCTCGATTGCTGACGCCTTCCGAGTAATTGGTGTTGTGTATAACTATCGATGTGGATATTTGTATTGAGGCGTTTGTGAGTTTTCCATTCTATTCCACGTCAATTATTTCTATTTACGTTATGTATTAGTGGCTAAAAACTCGAACACAGCAAATACGTAAGTCAACTGAAACACCCAAATGAAATATCGTGCAGATCATCTGACATTGATTGTATCAATAATACGACACAACAAGACGAACCAGAACCTATGCAAGTGTGAAAGATATATGTAGTTTCTTCTTCTTTAGGGGGAATAAAAAGTAAGAAAATGAAAGTAACTGAACAGCTATATTAATAAAGGGATTTTATGCATACAAGAAGTGGGGAGAGGATTGCTATAACGCCCATTGTGTAGTATGTGGGGATATATTAAGAAACGATTTAAATCACTGCAAACCTTAACAGTTTCCCTCTGAAGGCTCTCAAAGACTTGAGTAAAGGCAAAAAGATATGAGTTCCCTTCCACGGGGGAATATGTTCCAACCCATTTAGAACGCGCAGTCTATCGCGCGTTCTTCTTTCAACATCATCTGACAAGTTCTGTATTCTTCAAGATATCGCGTTGCTTGATAAAGGTATTAAACTCATTTTATGAGCAATTTCCTTTCAAACCATTCATATGACAGCTTTTTTGATACATGGTGAATTTTAATTTTTACCATTGCTATATTTTTTTTTATCTTGTCTCACAATATGGATAACTAATGTAACAGGAGTCCTCGGCAGCTTTAACACAATCCCTTTTGACAGGTACAAAATAAGTTTTCCCGTTTTTCTCTTCACAAATTTTTTAATATTTTTCAAATTACGGACAAAGTTTAATTTATGAAAAATATTTTGAGAAAATTTTTCTAACGCGATGTATTAAAAAAGGACAATCTGAAGTGTTCAAAACTATCCCCGATTTCTTTCCAAACTAAGTGTAACAGTCGTTGATAAAATAATTTAGCATTTAAAAGGATTGAAATTCTCTTATGAAAAATCTTTTCAGCCCTGGAAATTTGTGTTGGTAGAAACATAATTCTTTTAAAGAAGAGTACATTGAAAATGACTTCATTGTCCATTCCTTAAAAAGAGAAATTACTACAGATGGAATTGATACCATTCTAAAGAATCTTTTCAATGACTGATTGATAAATTTAATCAGTTTTTGGATTCGTAGCGGTGAAGAATACCGAGAACATTTCAAAAGGGCCAGAATATTTTATTGTCGGTGGCCTGGCGTTTTCTTCGAATACTTATATAAAAAATGATGCTACGCTTTTAAATACTACGCTTTTATTACGATTACGCCAATACGATCACGACTAAATTCGGGGAGCCTACCTTTCAATATAACTTACCTTGGCGATCGTTCTCGGTCACTTGACGATTCATCGTTGGGGTCACTAAATAAGATAATAATAAGTATTGAAGCTTATTAAACGCTAGTACGAATTTGAGATTGTAATTAGCCTCTTTTCTTAGCCTAGTTTTTCAAAACTTTTGCTATTCATTACAGTCTCAAATATTCCATTAATTTTTTTTTCATCCAGTTCTTGTGTGTGTTCATTTATTTTTACTTATTTTAAAAATAAAAATTAAAAATAAAACAAAATAAGCTATATAATGAAGAATTAAATTTTTAGAGAAATTTTTGTAATCTATAATAGAGGAAGCAGATGTATGGGGTTCCTGGAAAATAAGGGGTCGGTGGTACACGGAAAAGAGACAAACCAGTTGAGGTTACACGAACTGGGAAGGGCTATAGTTTCTCTTTCTGGGTGTGTCTCAAGGTGAATGGTGGAAAAAATTTTCCAGCTTGAATAAAATTGTAAATTTTATTTAGAAAGAAAACAAATATTATTTTTATCCTACCTTTTACCTCAAAGCTTAAGGACACACAATTTCTTTACTTATTCGTAGAAGTTCTCACATGTTCATGGTGTTGACGAAATTCTCTTTATGCCTAAGTTTCTCTTGCCGTAAATGTAGAGTTATGGTAACGCGTCAAATTGATTGTACATCAAAGTATGTGCAGTAATTTTTTATTTTTCGAATTCATTTTTAACCTCGCGACGTCTTAAAAAGCTGCATTGAGTTTCAATCTCTCTGCTGCCACATACTTATTAAAGGAGGGGAAATCAAACTTTTTTTTTTTACTATATACCAATTACACATTAAAATATATTCAAATTAATTACCACGTGAAATGAGAAATGAAATATTTTTAGTTGCTCACATTCGGAATACTGTTATTTAAGTTTATGTTTACTATTTATAAATTGTTAGATATGAATAAATACCTAACATATATACTCTGTGTCTTTTCTTCCACAAGTCTTGTACAAATATTATTTAAGTGCAATGTATTCTTAATTTTATATTTCCTTAATGTAAATTATTGATGGGCAATGTATAAACCGCAAAGTAAAATTCCAACAGTGTATCATGAAACGGAGATTGAAAGCTACAAGGCTTATATGTATTCCGGTAAACCCGTTCACTTATTCAAATCGAGAAATTCAAAAAAAGCGAAACTAAATTAGTTGAATTTGATGACAATACATTTGATGCGTCCTGCGATACTTTTGTGATTTTTTATTTTTCGTCTCATCTTCTTGTCAATCACTTCTCTCTCTTCTTTTCCTTCCTTTACTTATAATTAATTCTAGATCACAGATTGGCTTTTTTGTCAATTAATTAGTGTTTGGCTCAATTTAGCGAATTATGGCCCTCGCACCAATAAAAACGACTTACCAGTGAAATAGACATGATCAAAATTATATTTAAGGTCAAATTGTAGTTCTATGAATTAAATTTAAAAACTGAATTGGTTCATATAATTATGTCGATTGAAAAGAAAGTCACAAATATTTTTTTAAATATTATATTGGGGGGGAGAGAGAGAGAGAGAGAGATTTCTCCCACTTTAGCTCATATCTCAAAAATAATTTCAAATTTATTTATTTATTTTCAAGGTGAAAAAAAAATTATTTACGCGGAGTAGGGATTTCGAATATTAGTTTTTTCAGAAACTATTTTTTAAGAATTCAGAAGGAAAAATGTTCAGTTTTAAAATTTCAGTATACAGCAATCTTTAGGGGGAGAGGGATTACGAAACCTCATTTCACCCCCCGTCACTACGCCCTGTGTTTTTCACACGGGTGAATTTTTAAAATAAAATCCTGATGTAAAAAGTATCGAAAGCAAAAATATAGAACTATGGCTGTGTTGGTGTGAGACAACAGAGCTATTCATAAGAAAACTTTTTAAAGCTATGGTTTCCTAAGAAAGCGGAGATTTTATATAGTGGCCTCAAATTGGGCAGGAGGACGCCACTAAAACGTTTTCTATGTAAATGAGATGGAGTGGTTTTCAAAAAAATATTGAATGCGAACGGAGCGTAAATCAGCGAATAAGCTACAATTTTCCAGAAAATACTTTACAAGGAAGATTAATGACGTCATCCGCGTCCCAATATTGCGGATGCCAGATAACGGTTCCGCTTTCTTAGGAAACTGCAGTTTCAGAGGAGGGAAGAAAGGACAAAAATTTCCAAAACTCACTTACTGAGCGGAAAATTAAGAAAATATTTTTCATCCATTTTTATTGATATATTTTCTTGGCTCTTTTTTTCAATAGTTAACCCCACTCTTCTCAACATTTTGATCAAGGGTGTGGACTTATATAAAAAAGCAGCAAAACAACAATTAAACATTTATTTTTATATTAGATTTGGTTAAGAACCAAAACTGATGTAATTACGTTATTTTGCAAACAATTTCAAAAAATCAAACTGCGTTCAAAACTCGTTAAAAGGTGATTTTTTAACCGGAAACGCTTAGGAATCAATTGCTGCATCTGCTGGAAAGCAAGGAAGAATGGTGGAGATAGAAGGGGGTCGAAAAATATCACCAAAAAATATTATTTTGCTGGAACAGTCTTACCGTTCCTTTTCCATATATCAGCGAAATATCACAACAAAATTTGGAATGATACGATTACCAGTGTGGACTTGTAAAAGAAAAGACAAGCAAGCAAGGAAATAAATTTTAATATTTATACATTGGATTATTATACTTCAATGACCATTCTGTTTCGATTCGTCCGATTTGTGAATGTAGTGTACTAACTTGATCAGAACAAAATCCGTCCAACTCTGGGGTACTAGAATCATGAGTCTGTAGACCAACCTATGGATAAAAGGGGCGGAAAGGTATTTGTTCGAAGGATTCTCCCCAAGTACTGCGTCCTTCATATCGTGGAGAAGTGGGGAGCCTTCCCAGGAAGTAGGACTAGTCAGTCCATAGTTCTGAAGGACTCGTTGGTGATATTTTTGGAAGTACTCGGAACATTGCTCTTGCTGCGTAAATGACATGGCGTCCCACATCTCCTCCATATTTCGCCTGTGTTGGGACATGATGGAGGTAATACGAGCGTAGTCCCCGGGTTGAATTGTGATGACGCGGATCCCGTATTGAGGGCCAACTTCTGTCCTGAGAGCATTGTTGAAACCTTCCAGAGCAAATTTGGTGGCGCTGTAAGTGACAAGTCCAGGGTAGGCAATGGAGCCGTTTACGCTGCTCATCGTGATGATGCGACCTAAGTTAACGAAAAAAAATCTTTCAATTGCATCGTAAAGCTCTGATTAGATACATTTATTCCTAATCCAATCACGAAAATTATATTACAAACCATTGCCTTAACACACCTAAAAGGTTTTTGTTTTAATTACTTTATGACTAAACTCACAGGTGAGACTACAGCATGATATTATAGCAACTTCAAAACTGTGGTAGTGTAATGGCAGTTATTAATATACGAATGCATGAGAAATAACAATCAAATTAGACCACCAACTGAAGTCAGTGTCACAAAAATGTAGACGGTGTATCACCCTCACAAAAATATAGATGCGCACCACTCAAAGAAAGACACGCTGTACACACGTGAACAGTTTGTAAAATTGGCCGACTCAGTCGAATATATATACTAGTCAAATGCACATTCCAACTTTGATATGGGTATTAGTTGCGGGGTTACTAATCAAATATTAATAAGTGGTCGATGTATGGTTGATTCGTTGTCAGCACAACCACACGTAACCTCACAATAATCGTTAGCTTTGGTTCGTATGAACACAGTCTAGATATTTAGCTTATCTTCAGTTTTAAAAACATTACAACAAATAAATTCTATAAGATACATCCTTAATAGTACGCAACTAGTTTCGCCAATCAGAGGAAATCGTAGTAAACAATCAGAGCGAGATTTCATCTCACTTCACTAGTAAAGAACTTTATTCCAATACCAACTAAATCTTCAATGTTATACCCTGACTGGTAAATAATAGCTCCGTCCCCTTCCCTACATCATACATTTTAAACTCTAAGAATTATATTCCGCTGTTTTTTTAGAAGAAGGTAGATGCACAAACACTTAATTTTTAATAAATTCTATAAAGAATTGATTTAATATATTTTCTTCTTTGCACCTATCAATAATTTATTTCACTTCAGTGCACGTTTGAGACGCTAATCATTATTCACAACACTAGCAATATTGTAGGTTATAAAGTTTGCAAACTATACTTCTGCAAAAATAAACAAATCAATAAAAATGAATAAAATTCTAAAATCGAAAGTTCTATGCAAAGTTGTACAAAGAACAGATTCAGCCACCTAAGGTGCACTTTTCTTTATAATTATTGTTGAATTACTCAATTAAATATAAGAATTAAAGTAAACGATGAAATATCAAGAAATGGACAATATTAAATTTTTCGGTTATTAAAATGAAAGGAAACGATAAATTATTAAATTGAATATTATATCAGCTATATTTAATTAAAATTAAAGCAAACGATGAATTATTAAATTGAATATATTTCAGCTAAATGTAATTAAAATTGAAGCAAACGATAAAAATTGAAAAGTGATCTGTTACGCCAAAATTGATCCACTTAAACAATAGCCCCTTGGGTGGCTAAAAAGATAAAATAAAATAAAATAAATATTGAAACATTCAAGGCTTGATTGAAATACAATCTCTTTAGCCATAACTTTTTAATTTGTTAGATTGTTTTTAAAATTCTTGTTGTACTTGAAAGCTAAATACGTCCTCTGTGTAGTACATTTGTTTTCTTCTTAGTATCTTAGGTGTGATGAGAACTGAAGAAGATAGTGATCCACATGGAGATTAAAGCAGTAAGGGGCAATTGCAGTTTGTGATTATCTCTTCCCAAAGGTAACAATCACCTTTACACTTTGAGGGGCTTGATGTTATTATGAAATATTTTTAAAAAGTTATAGAGGCAAGGGAGGTATATTGATCAAGCAGATAAAAAAATACAATTTGAAAAATTAGCAATCCCCGGTTCGGAGAGGTGTTTTTTTTTTTTTTTTTTTTGCACAGTGCAAACACGAACGGGCACAGTTTTCAAACTGCAAATGCGGGAAAATGCGTTTGCACTGTGCGAACGGTGCCTCTGAAAGGGTTTTAAGGCACATCACTTTTTTCATTCTAACGAAATAGCGAAAACAGCCTTTAAAGCATAGTGAAATGTTGGGTATAGATAATTCCCGCCAGAGACTTTTACATTGAACACTCGTTTTTGTTCCCAACTTCCCATTCAAAGTCATAATAATAAGATTACTACTTTAAATCAATAAATGAGCCAAATTTAGGGTCATCGGCTTCGGTAAACTACACTTATAAACACCTTACTCTGCTACACAGGTGTGGCAGGGTTGATTCCTCTTTGTGAGATATTGTGGTCCATGACATTGATATATATGGGAATTTAGGGCCTAGCCGTTTGACGTCCGACATCTGCATGCACGTGGGTTAAACTTGATATTGGCCGATAAGAGCAAATCGTGTTGGGAGATTGTCTGTGATTGGATAGTCCATTCAAAAATGAAAATAAATCAAAGGGAGGCGTGGGACAGCCCTACCAGAGGATTTAAAAGGGACAGAAAAAGAGAAAAGGAGAGGGGATCCTGACGTTGAGAGAAAGAGGCGATCCCGCAAGAAGGGATGCTATTTCCTGCTTTTACGATTTTGGGACTGAAACCGATCTGCATATTGATATTAAGCTAATATTTTTTTTTTGGCTCTTATTGTTTGTGACTTTGTGAGAATAAAAACCAGGCGAAAATGCCATCAACTAGAATATAATTCATAGAATTGCAAAATAAAGAAATATTTTTATTTAAGTTGTGTGATCCCTTCACGTTACCGATTCATTCCACAAATTTTGGGGTCACGACGTTACAATAGTCTTCTACAACTTTTGGAATTATTTTCCACAGGTTTGTTCGATCAATTGCACTTGATGCGAGTATGAAGAAAGAGATGGGGACTACATCAAAGTGTGAACAGCGCATTACGTTGTGCAGAGGTTTCCAACCTGGGTTTCTTGGTACTTTGGCAGGGGTTCCGCAAGTGATCACTAATTATTTTATCAAAGTGCCAAAATTTTAGTAAAATTTTAATTTTTAAAAGAGATAAATTCTTAAAGACAGTTTTCTTATAAAAATAAATTTAAATAAATATTTTATAGATAAAATAAAATCTTAAATTTCGCACTTCAAACACATTAATTTAACAGAGACACATTAGGTCACCTATAAGTCTCCATCCTTTGGCTCAGTCGATGTATCTCAAATTGATATATGAAGCGGCATTCAGTTAAAACTAAAATTTAGTCAATTGAATATTATGCAATATTGGTTGGACATTAGAGAAGAATATCTTGAAATTACCAAAACAGCTGTGAAACATCTAATGTTATTTGTTTCAACCTATGTATCGAGGGAAAAAAACTTTCTCTTTGTACGCTGCGACAAAAATCAAATACAGAAACAGAATGGATGCTGAAGAGAACATTAGATTGTAGATTTCAATTAAGATGCGTGCTTCGATATCCTATTTTCTTTCTGTTCTTTGATAAAGAGATTCATTCAAAAAACGGTAAACTCAAAGGGTTCCCCAAAGTGTTAAAGGTTCAATACCTCTAACATAGAGGATACAGGCAGCTTTTAGTACAACATGAAATTCGGGTGACAAATAAAAAAGTCATGGCCATGGAGGTATTGTTTTCTCAGCCAAGCTTAGTATATTATTTCAAACATCCAGAATAATATAAAACGTTACCGAGCAATTCTATGATTTTCTTAAAAATTTCCTGAATGCAATGAAAGATTATTCTTACCTTTTGATTTTTGTAGCAGTGGTAGGCAAGCTCTCGTGAGTCTCATCGTGCCCAATAAATTTACTTGCACTTGTCTGTCTCGCTGCTGAGATGTCTGCCACTCGTATAGACCATACACGCATACGCCGGCGTTATTTACAAGAGCCCATAGTTCTGCGACAACAAAGAATGTATTAGTATTAAAAACAATTATATTTGTTACACTTCATGTACATTTTTTCTTTTCAAAATATGTTTCAATCCGTCTATTTTGATAAGAATTACATCTGTTTATATGAGAAAGTGGAGTCATTTTGAAATTATTTTGATGACATTTGAGTCAGCACTTGTCTCTTTTAACTTATCCGCTACGCCTGTGAAGACTTTGAGTTTCGGACAGATGCTGACGTGCAATAGCTCCACTACATGATGGTGTGGCATTCTGGTTATTTGGTTGAGTTGAATAAAAAATATGTGATACTTTGATAAATATTTACACTATTTTAATTTCAAATAATTTAAAATAAGTTAATATTGACAAAATAAAGTACATGTCGCACTTACACTTTCTACACATTGTAGGGTGCATGTCGCACGCTAAAAAAGTATTGGAATGTCCTTAGACGTGACGTTCTAGTGGATATTTTGTAGAGCTCTGAATGTCTCTTCTTTTGGGAAATTTTTGGTCTAAAGGAATTGACCACGCCTCTTCTAAAACCACGGGACCTATTCCTTTGTTTTGGTTGGATAACGGAAAGTGATAAAACAGTTATTGGTCAATAGCACTCCAACCGGGGTAAGAATTGTCACCTTCTAAACTGGACACCTGATGTGGGGTGTTCTCGGTTCCCAGGAGAATCGGACTCTATTAGGGTCAAAGTTCATGTGAAACAGAAATGTTGTTTTCCCTTTCTCACGAGTCCAGACGTCTTTAATGAGGATCTTGTCCGGATGTGAGGGGGACCACAAACGAACCTGCGAAGTGTGGTCGCCGCAATGGTATTTGGAAGCACGAGATTAAAACACATGATCCGTCTAACCAGAGCCAATACGTTTTCAAAATTGAAAAACATATTGGCTCTCTGGTTTTCAGTGAACCCTTATGTCGGACGGGGAAGAAACCGATGATCCAGCAGTCGCCCACACCACACAGCAAGCGGTAACCAAAGGCAGGATGGCAGGAGTCCCGCGCGTCTTTGCTGCTTTGACCAACTTTCTGGGCTACTTTTACGTTATTTACTTCTCAGGTGATCCCCCTGTCAAGAAGGTGCACTTCATGCAAACCAACATTAAGTATGGTATGAAGAAGTGCAGATTGAATCAAGAGATATATTGTCAGATATATTATTATTATTATATAAATGATCTATGTTACTATATTATTGTTACAACCGAAGAACTCCCCGATGAATCAGAGAAAGACTGAAGCTGGTACACAGCATATAATCATCAGCAGAAGGGTGTTACCATATTGATGCACACAGCATATTGGATGTATACAAATAGAACGGTGTTAAGCGTGATGTCATTCGAGGAATTTGAAAAGCAGCATGAATCCCTTTGGGAATTTATTAATTGTTATTTTGAGTCTGAAGATAAATTACGCAACTGAAACTAAGTACACTCT
>BMAW01102332.1:0-98043 GCA_019974015.1 Nephila pilipes | reverse complement strand
AACACTCTAAGAAATCTCTAAAAGTAATTTCTAAGAATAAATACCGTTATGTCAAAAATTATTAAAATAAAAATTTGGGAGAATCAAATATGGGGCACAAAATTCCATTTTTTCATGAACTAATGGGGAAAATACGGAACTTGAACATTAACAAAATATAAAAAAAAACCTTTTGTTATAATACGATGAAACTACTTTAATTTTGATATAGTTTTTAAATAACTTATCTAATAATTTTAAACAACAGGAGGTTGGCTTAAGAAGTACCCGCGTTAGGAATGTGAAATAGGATAACGCAATGTTGTATTGTCCGTTGATGGTTTTGACGTTTTTGTTAAAAGTCCATGAATATGATACCCTTCGTATCTAAAAAAATCCTCGAAGAAATGTTTCCAGCCGTCTTCGCCTTCTTTGTGTGGTCATGGTAGCTTAGTAGTCATGATCGCAAACTCGCAGCTGGGGTCCTTCCAACGATTCAGGAGCTCGAGCCCTGATGCCACGGAAGACAAGCCGTGTATTATTTTGTCTTAGCAATCACTCATTAAGTATTTATCGAAATTAGGTGGTAATAAAAATAAATGAAAAAATTCTAATAAACATTTGTATATGAGATAAATGTGGGTAGTGGAGATTTTTTTGTGACATAAAATATAAAATAATCTGCTTGATACGAAATGATGCTATTATAATGCACCAAAGTTAAATAACGTAAAATGTAACTATGAACAACATAAGCGCCATAATACCAAGCACAAGAAATAGTACTCTTGCTTTGGAGGTAAATTAAGGAGGGGTTAGGGGAAATAAATACTGCGTACATATAGTACAATCCACGTGACTTTTATTTATTAGAATTTAATCTCAGCTGGAAAAGAGTTTGAAACCCATGTGTGTGTGAGTTTTCTAGATGATTACAAATTAGTAAATACATTTTTTATAAAACCATTCATAATCATGAAATATATTAGGGATGATTTCGGCAAGAAAAAATAGCTTATTTTACATCGCGTGTAAATGATCCCTTTTTTTTTTACTTTACGGTTATATCTGTGTATTGATACATCTGTTTATATAAAGATATCCCATTTGTGTGCTTTAAGGCTCCCGTCTACCTACCATTTTGATTTCAAGAATGTAATGTTAATCCTATTTAATTTCTCTACTGTCGTCTTCAAATCTTTACTTTTTTTTTTACATATTTCAATGCAAAATGTGAAACCGAAAGAGCAAAAAATAATGAGGGTTTCTGCGGAATTACATTTTCTCCCCAATGTTCTGAATTATTTCAGAAGATTTCTTAAAGATCAGAAAACCCAAAACCGAATAATTAAAACAGGGGTAAAAATATTTTTTGAAAATTGGAAGGAAAATGTAATTCCGCAAAAGCCTTCTTTATTTTTTGCCCTTTTTAGTGCAATTTTTTGCATTGAAATAGATAAAATAGTTAAGATTTGAAGATGGTAATAGAAATTAAATAGGATTAAAATAACATTCTCGAAATCAAAATGGCTGGTAGACGGGAACCTTAAAAATTATGTATGAGCAATAACTGTGTGTTCACGTTTGTAAATCGTATACTAACCTTCTGGTACAAATTGCAAAAACAAACAAACAATCCATTTATATTTTAGAGACTTGCTGAATGCTTCTAAACATATAACATTCTATACACTAAAAAAATATTTCAAAATCTGAATTTAATATATTAATTTTTTTATGTTTTATTATTCGAATTTCCCTGAATTTTTACACCAATAGTGTCAACATTTTAAATTTGTTAGTGTTGATTAGAAAACAAAAATTACGTTGACTGTGCAACACAACAGATAAAATGGTTTTTGAGGAAAGTTTATCAGAACTTTAAAAAATTACCTCTAAAAAACATTTATTCAGATATTTTTTTCTATAGCGTGACACTTATTTATAATTTTAAAATTCAATTTCTTAGCGTTTAATTTATCGAATTTTCACAAATAATACATCTATGGAATCAACGAAACGTTCTCTATTTACAACAGAATTTTTTTTTTTTAAATGCAAAATTTGAGACATTTTAGCGCCTCAATCACCTTAAAAAAGCGCTTACCCATCTTTTCCTCTTCGAGTATATTTTGTATCGTCGCCACAGCTTCAAGAACACTATCTTCATCTGTTACATCGAGTCGGACAATCCGGACGGTGTCAGGCAGTGATGACTTCGCCGTTACCGGATCCAGGCATCCAGCAAACACCTGGCATCCCATTCCTGCAAACAGCACAGCCAGCCGGTTTCCGATGCCTGTATCACATCCACTGATGAACACGCTCACTCCGTCCGGCGATATGAAAGTCCGGCCTTTGGTCAGCCAGATAGCGAGGGCTATAAGAGCTCCAGCCAACAGTACTACATAAGCATCCATCGCAGTGTATTGTTGCTTGGTCGCAAAAAATAAGGTCGTTTCCCATTCCATATCAGCGGCAAAGAAAATAAGCTTAAAAACCGGTTTTGTTCCTTTTTATCCCTCACTTGATAAACAGTGATCAGAGTCAATTTATCTTCCACTCTCTCTGGGCATTTGTTTACTAATGGATCCAGTGGAGAAAAATTATTTCCTTTTTTCCATGACACAAACTTCTATTTTATAGAGGGATTTACCCCTCCACCTTCTTCCATTTCCATGTTTGAGCATTTTTTCTTATATATATATCAAGAGTATCAAATTCTTTCCGTGTAATATTTATTCATTTTATAGTTTTCATGATATGTAATATTTTTATTCGACTAAATGATAAAATCCTGTTTACATACAACGAATATTTTTTTTGTTTCGTACAAGGGTATCAAAGTTCTTTTTCTAGTCATGGACCAATTCCTGACAAGTAAAAAGACAACAGTATTCTAACAAATAAAGGCCGCATTGCAGGTAATTAAGGCGCTATTTTTTTTCCTTCTCTTCATTTGCCTTCATATCAGGAGTGCTGTTCCTTATAATTTGTATCATAGCAAGATCGGCCCTATTATTTTTGCCATCGAAGGCAAACCCAAGAAATACCTCCATTCAAGTTAAAAAAAAAAAAACCAAAAATCTTTAACTTTAAGAAATTCTCATATTAAAGAACCATATTAATTAGAAAATGATATATAATTAAATTACGACAATAATATTAATACCTATTTGCAAAAAAACATTGCATTGAAAAACTTGAGACAATTTTTTACCAGTAGATCTCCCAGTAAGAAAAAATCCCAAAAATGTTCAGTAATTTAACATTCAAATCCCATTTAATTCTAATTGATCAATAAAAGCATATCTTACTTTAAATATCTATTATTCAACCTTATAAGCCTTTAGAATACAACGAATAACTGATTATATATATATATATATCTCGCTTTTAAAACTTATTTTGTAATATAAAACTTTACGTTATCGCTTAATAGTCCAATATTTTCGTTCTGGATATGTAGCTGGGAGAGGATTGCAGAATCCTTCCTATGATGAACGACACATCTCACATAATTTATATACAGAAGCACTCAGAATCCTTTCTATTCCAGTTACATTTGAATAAGCTTATAAAATCTGGTCTGCGGTACATCTCAAAATATAGAAATTCCTAGAAGTCTGTCAAGTCCTATTGTATTTGATTTTACTCTCCTTTATTTTCTAGATTTAAGTAATCGAATAATATTTTCCCGGATTGTGTTTATTTCTTTGCTCTCCAAATCAGGCGTTTTTGCTGTTGCAAAATTTAGCCACTATAGGTAGTCCCTTAAATTAACTACCATTTAAAGTCAGCCCTGATCATAGTTATTCTTGTGACGTCTTACGCTATAGAACTTTGGTACACTAACAGTATTATTATCGCTTGAAGCGAAATATTTAACGTCGCCTTAAAAGGGCTTCAATTCCCACTTTGCTTTGAATTATCCATTGATTTTTTTTTTTCATTTAGTCTTATTAACACATTGTTTCAATAAAGATATGCTGATTTTTAAGTCCGAAATATACGAGTCATTGTTAGCAAAGAAATATAATAGACTTTTTAACAAAAATCAACAATTTCTTGAACACATTAATTTACGTCAGTTCACAAATTAATGTGAACGTAAATAATATATATAGCGTAATTTTTGATGGAATACTGTTACCTACCGCGTCTGTCATCTTAAAGGTTTAATCACAAGATCTAAATTTCAACTTCAGTTCAAGCCCAGACTAAGCAAATAAAATTGTCAACTCCATCTGAATTGTATGTTTATTTAATCTTCCAATATGGGGATGATCTCAAACGATTTACTTTCTTTATCCACGAGATCTAACAAATTCTATTATATGTCAAAGAATAAGCTTACCTGAATACGATGCGAATACCTCCTGTGATTGCTCCTACAGCTTTGAGTCCAAATCTTGCCAAATCCAATATTCACTTACGTCACATCAACATGCTTCTCATTACCAAACTTTAATTATCTTTAATTCAATTCTCTATCGCTTTTATACGACTTGATTATATCTATTCACCTCTTCCAAAATGTACTTAATTTACATCATGCTCTATTTGATTGGGAACAAGTTGAGAACTAATTATAAAATCAGAAAAAAAAAAACCAGGTATGTTAGTTGAAGGGAAATAATTCACAATTAACCCATGTTACAAATGATTTTTCTTGTTCTCTGAGAGAGAAATATTTAATGCTGAGTACAACAAGCAAGGTAGTAGAAGACCAAAGGGGTTATTTATTATTTTGTAAACGACTCTTCAAATATTTCGGAGATATTGGTGGGGGATCGGGTATATCGATTCAATAAGATTAGTAATAGTTCATTGCTGAATGTTGTGTTCCATATTATTAATTTTGCGTAAATGGAAACTTGGAAAAATAAAGCAATTTTACTTTTAATAAAATGTTTGTCATATGCTGTTATAATGTCTAGGAGGCAAGGTTATTCGTTAGGGGATGCATAAGACCTATGGACCACGATTGGTCTAATACATCAGTTCCCAACCTTTTTAATCCGTATACTTCCCTTTCCTTAGTTAGTCTCCTCTTTGCGTACCGCCTATACCGAATCCTCCAGTAACCTCCCATCTATTTGCTTTATCCGTAGCAGATTCCGAAAGCTTCTTCCCCCCCCCCCCAAAAAAAAAAATAGTCTACGTCGAATTTAATTAAATGGTCTATTTTTCATGGTAAGGGCTTCTTAAATTTTTTTTTTTGAAATAAACAAACGATTTTATACAACGTTTGGGGGGAAAATGAAAAAAAATAATGGTATACTTATATATTTGGGACTGTACTGAATTATGAAGAAGTTTTGAAAAATAATACTCAAAAGAGGATGAATATAATCTCAAATATGGAATTCGTTAAATTTGCTTGAACGGAGGAGAGAGGAGGAGAAGCTGATCTTTTTCTCCTGAATCTGAGAGAGTATACTTTTTATTGATTCAACTTTTCCTGTTGTATAATCTTCTCTGCAGTAGCTCAATTTTAATCCAGGAAGACTAGAAAAACTGAGGAATTTGAGAGTAATACGGCGACTCTTCTTTCAAACTGAAATTGTGAAGGTTGCAATGAAGTTGAAAAAAAAAACCACTTGGCTACTAATACTAATTATCTTTCATCTCTTCCAGTTTTAAAAAGAATTTTTGTTTTCACAATAGATTGTTTCCCCTTCAAATTTAAAATTTTACATCATACTTTTTTATGCATATTCGGACCTTGACAAGCTTTTGCGCTCCTCAGCCCATTACGCGGTGGGTATTTAGTGGCAACGGGGCTCGAGCCAATGCCTCGATGAAGATGTCGGCCGCTAATCTATGACCTTGACTACTAGGCTACCATGGCCATCCTTTTTCTCCAAGCTTTCATGCCATGCCAACAGAAGGACTTAGATCTTCGTTAGATTTTCATGTACAACGTCCCTGGATCTTTTGAGGAATCTGGGCTCACTGAAACCGCCAAGGGGCCATATTATTCACAGATATTTTATATTGAATTGTTTCGTTTTTTTTTTAAAGATTACTTTAATACTGAGACTAAAAATAAAGCTGGTGTATGTCATAATTCTTACTTTTTTCTGACAATTCTTCTTTCGTAACTTCCTTCATTATTTTTTTAATTATATATTTTTATTTTTTAATCCCAAGAAACTGGTAAAATATCTATGCCGGAATTCGGCAGAATCAAATTTATGCCTCCCTTAAAAGAATTTCATTAAGAACTCGTTTATAAGAGCAACTCAGAAGTTCTAAAACAGAGGGGGGGGGGAGTAGGTTGTCTATTAATGCTGGGTCCACTAAGTGACTCTAATAAAGAAATGAAATAAAATAAAATTAAAAAAAAACTGGTCCTTTCAGAAGATATCACTTCTATTGACAACAACATCACGTACTAACAATTTTAGAAAGTTCCGAAATTGATGGCTCTTATACTCAAGACTGAATTAAGTGGTGATTTTTTTTTTCCTTTTTTTCCTCCCATTTAAATCGAAGTATAAAGTGGTTTGCGTATCCATTAAAGCGTAATCTAAATATATCAAAATGAAATGGATTTTTTTTATCAAGACTCATTAATTAAATTAAATTAATAGGAAAAAAAATTATTTTAATGCTTAGCTGTTTAAACATTTATTTTAAAGATTCCTTATAATATAGATATTACTACAAATATTAGTTCTATGTTAAATACTCTAAATTCATGTTTAAGACATATTATTCAATATAGTGTATATATATATATATATATATATATATATATATTGTATAAATTAATAATGCTTGCAATGTCGTTTCTATTTCACAAATCGTACGAATTTGGTTCATACGAGTATTTGAATCTAGTTTATTCCGAAGCATCTCAAAAACTTAACAGATTTATTCTTAAAATATTGGTTAAATAATCAAAAATGATCAGATTATTCACTCTTTTTTTTAATATCCATTTGTTGTTGTATATTTTCCGACTGTCTGATTGTGGCCGCTGTAACCTTGTGGTCATAGTTGCGGACTCGCGGTCAGCAGTTTTCGTCGAGACGTGTGTTCGAACTTTGGAGCGTCAAAATACCCGTCGTATAGCCGAGGTTGATGCGCATTAAATCAGACGAGGCTCAAAGTCCACCCGTTGGCTTAAAGTGGAAGTTGAGACAAGTGATGCCAGCTCAGTAGTCGTCCTCGTCACTTGACTGCGATTCAAAATTAAGAGATCTTTCGACTTAGCCCTCTTGTTGCTTCTAGTATGACGTTAATAAAACCAACCAAACCAAACTGACTGCTTAATTTTGTCTCACACAAGGTCCGAAAACCACGGTCAATAGTTTTGAGCCAGAGTCAGTTGACGAAGTTGACATTTGACTAAGCACCACTTTCCCCCCATGCATGCCAACGATAGGAATTTGATTCCCGACAAATTTTATAAGCCCCACGAAATGACTATTTCACCATTTAAGGTGTCATTCATGTTTTCCGATTCAAAATAATGAGTTTCAATGAGAATCATCGATTCCAATTTAACCTGTTTAAACAGCAAAGAGCTAAAGTGGCTTTAAGTACTCATAGATGAGTAATAAGGATAGGAAGAACGTTGGGAGATATTGATTAAAATACACAATATAAACTTTTCCATTTTTTTTTTACTTTGAATAGAATAACTTAGAAATCAACTTTGATAAATATCTGTCTAGAATTTATCCAGTTTATACATGAACACATCTTTCTGAGCAACAGCTTCAAGGCTAGTTTATTTTTTCTTTTATCGAATGCTTATTTTATCGAATACTTATCTTTTTACTTATTTCCTGCCCGACTCAAAGGCTCACTAAATATAGTTAATACGTCCCGTAATTTCGAGCTACAGAAATATGACGAGATCGACATCTCAACTGGTACCACTTTCTCCACATCCACGCCAACGAGAGGATTTTAAGCAGCAACAAATTTAATGTGAATCAGCGTGACAAATTTGAACTTATCATTCAAAATATTTGTGTAAACTTTTGCACTCAAGGGGAGAAAAATATCTGCTTCAGTATTCAGTATTAAGATATTTAACAAATCCTCGCGTTTTAAATTGGGAAATTAATGAATGTAAAATTCTTTAGCTTCGCTTTTAAAATTCTTTGGTTTAATGACGAAAGAGCCATTTATGGCTAGGCTACACCAAACAAGGTATTACTTTTATGTGGTCCTTTTAAAAAGAAGAAAAAGATAAAAAAAATAATTGTTGATAAGAAGGAGGGTCAATAATAGAGAAGGATCGCTAAGGTATTTCAGGGTGAATTATTCGTGATTCTCAAAGATAGTAAACCTCATGGGGAAAGGAAAATAATCGCCATTAGTGAGCTATTGGGCTTGCAAGTGATTACACATAATTAAGGGCTACAGAATAAACAATCAATCATCAGTCAATGGATTCATTGATTTGTAAGGAATATGGAACAACAAAGGAGATAAATCAGTCAAGGGATAATGGCCTTTGATGCTCTATTCCCCACAAAATACCAATCAATCAATCAGCAGTGCAATTATCAGACATCGCGTATGGCACATAGCTCATCGTCAACGCGCCGTTGGGATTATATTAAGACCGCACTGCACCTTTTAATCCCTTTCTATTAAATTGAGTACTTCTGAAACTGCGAAGCATTCGGCATGACAAGTGAAGATTTAAAACAATATTTTGTAAAGAACTTAACTGCAGCCGACTACTATGAGGAAGATCAAAAGTTTCTGGATAACATGAAAGTTTATTTCGAGATAGTCCTAACTTTCATATATGATGTCATCAAATCACGTAAGTAATTTATTTACAAAGTGTTTATTACCTTGTAGCATTTGCATACGAGTACATAAGATAATACATTCCTTCTTCACTAGTTCGTTCTAATGAAATATGGATCAAAAGAATCGGTATAAGAAGTACCTATCAAACATAATAAAAATGTTAGCAATATTATTTGCAAAATAAAGGTCACAACACCAACTTAACCAATATATCCTTTGTCAAGCGAACATAGACGACTAGAAGAGGTTTCGATCAATACGAGGGCGCAGGACGTCTTCCTTCATTAATTAAGGTCCCGCGCCACCTACTGATTTTGCAAAATCAACATGGCTTTACTTTTTTGTTATATTTTTTTTCACTTGAATATGATTGCATGTATACATTGCGACCTGTATGACTCGAATACACTATGAAAAGTAATTCATATGTCTAGTGCAGAGGTCTTCAAACTGGGTTCCCTGGAACTTTGACAGGGGTTCCACAAGAGATCACTATTTGTTAATCAAAGCGCCAAAATATTAGTAAGATTAATTTTTATAAAAGATCGAATTCTTAAAGTAGCTTGATTGTAAAATTAAGCATAAACAAACATTTTGTGGATAAAATAAATTCTTAAATTTCGTAAAAATCACGTGCCTCAAATACATTAACCTTTACACATTTAGTCACATATTAGTCTCCATTCTTTGCTCAGGTGAAAGATCGCTCATTTATTTGCTTACTTATTTCCCTATTTTCAAGGTATAAAGTAAAATTGACGTCATTCTTTTAAAATTGAAATTTTGGGCAGATAGCATTTTGAAAAATAATATTTAATGCTATCCTAATTTGCATAATATTTTAGTAGACGTTAACGCTAACCCCGATAAAAATGCAAAAATTAGTTTGGTCGGACATTAATCAGATCTGCGAAAAACATTTCTTCTTGCAAAAAGAAGAAAATATCTTGGATTCAAACTGGAGGTGTCACAGACTTGAGAATTAAACTCCCAATAAAAGAAAGGGAACAACAAATTGATATATCGACCGACACTTGATTGAAACTAAATTTTAATCAAGTCAATATTATTATGCATTTTTGGATTGACATCAGGAAAGAATACCCTAAAATTGCCAAAAGAGCTAAGAAACGTCTGTCATATGTTTCAACACATGTATACGAAAATCTTGAAAACAGATTGGATGCTGAAGATTACATTAGGTTGCAGATTTCAACAATTATTCCAGACGTAAAAATACTTTGCAATAAAAAACAATCACAGTCAAGTCACCATTAGCTAACTACCTTACCATTTATTATCTTATCAAGATTTATCTCTTATGATATAATAGAGATGCAATAATAATTTTATAATTTTGAGTAGGATAAAGCTTTGATATCCCATTTTTCTTCTCTTTGATTAAGTGCTTCCTTCAAAAAATAGTAAGCTCAAAGGGTTCCCCGTAGCTTAAAAGTTTGAATACTTCTGGTTTAGTGTAAAAGAACAGGAAATGATATCTTTTATTTAACAGTAAAATTCTTTATATGTAAAAAATAATAATTTAAAAAAGCATTGTAATAAAGTTAAGCTAAACGTTATTAATTTTAATTATCAATCTCGCATCTTTAAATAATAGACATGTACATAATTACTATGAAATAAAAATTGTTTTTTTTTTAAAAATGTATCTTAGGTCTTTAAAATGCAGTGTTATGCAAATTAATAAACATGTTGCAGGATATTTACTTGCATCATGTATGTGATCATACGTACAATTTTGAATGGGACCATTCTATATTTTAGCCTCTATCTCGTTGTCTCCAATGTGGCCAAGGTGGTCTTGTGGTAATAGACGCAAGCTCGTGGCCGGTCCCTAGTTCGTCCAGTCGTGGTTTCGAGTTCTGATTCCACTAAAGATCCAGCCTTTAGAGGGGATTGGTGCATGTTAAATCTATCGAGACTGCATGCTCGCTGCGATGGAGAGTGGAAGTTTGGGTGTCGTCCTCGTCACTTGACCGAGAATCAAAATTATGAGTCTGCCGCCAACAGTCCACATGTTGCTTTTAAGTGCGATGGTTATGAACGATCAATAATCAACATTGTCCCTAAGCACAGCTTCAAGACTCCGAAACGTCTGTTTTCAAGAGGAGAGTAATCCTATGTAACAACTTTGAGTAGGCGAGAATTTTTCTTAAGAATTTTGGGGTAGCGTCAAGTACCAAGGTGATGGTGGCATGTTGATTTATACAAATTAAATTTTTATTTCAGTGCACTTTGTAAGGAAATGGAAATATTTGAATGGGTGAATTTAATCAAAAATACCTCATTGGAAAGTTATAATTATTGTAACCAATATATAGAAAAAATGATTTATATTAATTGTAACCAACGCATAGAAATACTTGAGTATGTATATTCACTTACTTCTAACTACATTACGCCCTCAAGGCTGCTTTCTTCAAGGCGAGTGCTGGCATCACTCACCGGAAACCCCTTAGTGAGCTTTTCTTTTTCCCTTGCCCCCTCAGGGGCTTACCTACTTCAGGTAAGTACGGGCTTCACGAACCCGAGGGACCTGAGTGATCTTTTTCTTTCCAATGGGGTTTACTGTCTTTGGTAAACACGGGTGACGCGCCCCCGGGATACCCTAGCGATCTTTCTCTGTTTTCGACCCTCCTGCTTGTCTTAACTTTTCTCCTTTCATTTTCCTTTCCTCTTCGTCCAGAACACAGTTTCTTACGCTTATAAATTTCATTTAACAGATATATTTTGTTCAAATTTACTTCGTCATATTTTTCTTCTATTCAGGTTTGTTGATATCCGTTTTGTTTTCCATTTTCCTTTTTTTTTTCTTCTGTTGGCTTGCCAACCCGCATGTTTGCCGTGTGCGGCGTCCCGTAAGGAGGAAAGTGGAATCCTGGGGATACCTTTTGCGTTCCCTTTGGCCCATGCTTCGCTGTAGACGGGTGGCAGGAGTGAGCCCGCTTCTGTCAATCGGCTGGTGGTAAGTCTCTTTGCGGATTCTTCCTCAAAGAGACTCTGCTGTAGGGCTAGTGCTGCAGATAAGGGGTGCATCGGGTTTCCCGGTGGATCCTCGCCCTGATGCTGCAGTGCTATATCCTGGTTGACCTTCAGGTAAGTGCCGTGCCTGGTAATCGCTAGATGACCGGCAACTGCCTCCCTCGTTGGACTCCATGGTGGGTGGAGGCATACCAGGATGAACAAACTCTTTCTTCTATGGATCCTACTTTTTCGTGCCTGGGTAAAGGCCTTAATTTACCCACAAACATTAACATTGATAAAACTGCCAAACATGCTCGATATCTGATCCTCTCTTTACCAAACAATAAAATGTCCCAACAATCTCCATTTGCTATACAGAAAGCGTTACTTGGTATCGGTGGTGAACCGAAATCTATCAAAAAATTAAAATCTGGTGACCTGCTTATTGAGACAAAAACTGCTTTACAATCGAAATCATTTCTGTCCGCAAAAACCTTTCTGGATTCTCCTCTCCAAGTCTCTCCGCACAAATCTCTCAACTCCTGCCGCGGTGTAATTTCGGAACCTGACCTGTTGTGCGCATCCGAAGCGGAAATCCTCGATGGATTTTCCGATCAGGGTGTCACTCAGGTCAGAAGAATCATAATTAAAAAAGATAGTTCTACTTTCCCTACTAAACACGTAATTTTAACTTTTAATAGTCCTCAGTCGCCTTCAACTATCAAAGCAGGTTATCTTAACTGCAATATTCGGCCCTATATTCCGAATCCTCTGCGCCGTTTTCAGTGTCAGAGGTTCGGTCACTCAAAATCTGCTTGCAGGGGACAATTAACGTGCTCTAGGTGTGCGTCCGTTGGACACTCTTCCACGGATTGCCAACTGGAGCCCAAGTGTGTTAATTGTTCCCAACTTCATACTTCAAACTCAACAATATGCCCAAAATGGCAAATGGAGAAAAAGATCCAAGAAATAAAAACCATTCAGAATATTTCATATCCCGAAGCACGCAAATTAATAGTTCCACCACTTTCTCAGACTTACGCTCAAGCCACTAAATCATCTATATCAACGTTCACCCAAACCGATCCTTCCGTTACAAAAGTGATATGCCCGCCTCTTCACCGTCTTAAGCCATTGTCTTCCCAATCCAAATCCACAACTTTGTCTTTTCCAACGTACACAGTAAATACATCGTCATCTTCTCAGGCAGATATTTTGCCTCCCATAGTTCCTATCAAAGCTACTAAATCTGTAAATGCTCCTAGTTTTAAGACAAAAACCAAAAAAGAAAAATAAATTAAATAACCCGTACCGAAACATTTCACATCCTACACAAAACAATAAACCGAAAATTGATATTAAATTAAATGCTTATAGACCCAAAAAAAGTACCCTACCACCTAATCTTGGAGATGACGATGATTGCATTTTATACGATGTCGATGATTCCTGGCTCATGGATGCCATGGACCAAGTAGAACATACTAACTTGAAGCAAAAAAAAAAATTCGTATTAAATCTTAGCTTATAGTGTTTTACATTTTTATCTCTTTTTAGTCTGATCTGATTACGTTTTTATCCATTTTAAACAGCTATATCCTCTCGTAATTATTAACATTGATTTTAATTTTCTACTAATTGGTCCCAATAGGATTTTAAATTTTGCCTAAGCTCTGTGTTTTAACTACTTTTTATGTATCACCTGGTTTGGCGCAGCATAGTCATATCTGGCTCTTGCGCCATAAAATTCTAAAGTCACTCACATTCTTTTCCCTTGCGGCTTGGTAAACATGCCATTGGGATACCCTAGCGATCCTTCTCTATTTTCGACCCTCTTTGTCAATCTTTTTTCCTCCCATTTTTTCCAAATGTCTAGTATACAGTTTCATCTTGTTTGGCGCAGCATAGCCACACATGGCCTTTGCACCACTAAGCTTCACTATCATTAACTACTTTACTAAGCAAAAGTAACAGCAGAATACTGGGAATAATTTACCCAGAAGTCATTGTGTGCGGTTTTTCAAACACTTTTATACCTTTAATTTCAGTAATATGAACTTTAATACAACTACATTAAATGGATTTTATGTCGGTCGGCATTATCCACTCGAAAGAAATTATTTTTTCCCTTTTGATATGTTAAGGATGAAATATATTTGAAAGTCGCAGTTTTTTAAGGAAAGTTAGATATCAAAATAAAATTTAAGAATTTCAGTCTTATTTGGAAAAAAAAAAGTTAATAGATACTTGAGTAAATTGACATTTAAGTAAATTTGATTTTTTGAAAAAGCTAAGACTAGATGAATTATATATTTCCGTGTATTCATTCCTGTTCATTTCATAAACGGATATAAACTATGAGGAAATATGCATTTACTTGAATACACAAACACTGAGTCACAAACGTAAGTATACACAGCATTAGTGTTGATGTTTTTCAAAAAATAAGAGCTATATAATCCTATTGCATTCAAAATTTAAATATGTTTAAGAAACGGCTAACTTAAATTTAATTTTAACTCGAAAAATATCACAAAAATACAACCATGTAATTTGCAAAAATAATTTAATTTAAAATGAACGTGTAATTCATGTCACAAAAATGAGTATACAGGTAAAACAGGGAAAGAGAAAAAAGATAATTTTTACAAGTTTTCTGCAAAAACTAAAAATTAGTAATTTGTAGGGTAGCCTTCGGCTTTTAACACTGCTTTTAATCTTGATTTGATGACATTAAATTATCTATATTTAGGGTCAAAGAAGATGGTATTTTCTGTAACTCCTCCAAAAATAATCTTCTGAGATCATTCTCATTTTTTATCTCTTGTTAACTAATTTATCTATCAAGGTAATCCCCCAAGTATTCAATAATGTTAATATCGGGTAACTGAGGAGGTTTTTCGAGATATTTTTAAAAATTGTTGAGCAGCCATTCTTGTACAGTTCGAAATGTATGTTTTGGATCATTATCTTGCTGAAAGATAAACGATTTCTGAAGTTCTAATTTTCAGTGCTTTGACGTAGATTATCTCTTAAAATATTCAGATAACTGAACTGATTCCTTATTCCATCAATTATTACTAAATTACCTACACCAACCGCTACCCTAGTGATCTTTTCCCCCTTCTCTCCACCCCCTCTTCCCCCCCCCTTTATCATGCGTTTTGGTTTGGGGTTTTTTCTGTTTGATATTTTGTTTTACCAGACAAGAAACAGTATATTCTAACATAGTTTTGTTTCAATTTCGTGTCTGTGCTAATATTTGTATTACGAAAATTAAAATTAAAATAAAATTATAAAAATACTTAAAAATAAAAAATAAATGTTATAAAACTATTTAAAAATAAGAAAAAAAAATTGTGATGTACCTACTAACACATTAAAAGACCCGCGGGGTATCAATATCGATCTCCTGCGTCCTTGATCTGGCATTACGGGGCCCAAGTAACCCTCAAATGGAGATATTTGGTAGGAAATCACTTAAGCGTGTTTTTGGAAGCGGCTCTGTCTGGGAAAGGTCTGCGGAAGAAGAGCTACTTGCGCCGTCGGTAACAAATTCGGAACGTCATCCTTAAGATATTCCCAGAGGTTGAGAGCCTTAATTGCAGATAGCTGGATGGTGGGACCTTCGAGAAATCCTCCTTGGTTTTGGCCTTGGACTGTGTCTCTGCCTCGGCACGTAATGGAAGCAGTTCACATTGTCCAGCGTAAGTATGGGCATCATGACCCCGAGGCACCCTAGTGATCTTTTTCTTTCTCATGGGGTTTACTGTCTTTGATAAACACGGGTGATGCGCCCCTGGGTTAACCTAGCGATCCTTCTCTATTTTCGATCCTCCTTCTTGTAAGCCGATTTGTGTCTTTTCTTCAATTTCCTCTCGTCTAGACCAGAGTTAAATCTTGTTTGGTGCAGCATAGCCATATCTGGCTCTTGCGCCAATAAAACTTCACTATCTTCTTCATTTCACATTATCCAGAATTGAAGAATTTTCCTTCGGTTACCTATTTGCACGTTAGGAAAGGGTGCCAAGACGGGATCTGCCACCCCCCGGTCAAAATGAAGGTGAACCCATGTTTTTTTTATGGCACTATGGCTACAACAAAAGGTAAATCGGTTTTGGCTCCCGAAGCTGTAACCAAAGCTATTACTTCAATAATAAAATATAGGCTGACCGAGTAGAACATTATGAATCGAATTCCACTGAAAATTTAAAGTTATTAACATCAGACATTTGTACCAAGATTACCAATTTCCATTTCTTCCTTATCAAAAGAAACGCTGATACTTTTGCTACGATTGCTCTTTTTAATTCAAAAGGGAATTCAAGGTATGGTAGGAACTGTTCAGGATATATAGAAACTACGTTCTGGTGTCCTCTTAATTGAAGTCTGCAATTCAAAACAAGCAGAACTTTTTATGAATATGAAGACCTAATCCTGTGACAACTTCACCATATAGAAATCTTAATTACTCTTGTGGCATCGTATTGTCAATTGAATTAGTAAATGTGTCTGAAGAGATCTTGGAGGATTAGCAATTTTGTGGTGTTCGGAGTTTACCGATTAGGAGAGATGGTAAGGTGCTTAATATTAAATACCTCATCTTGACCTTTTCGATTACTAGCCTGCCACAGACTGTTCAGACCGCATATCTCAGACTCTCCGTCCGACCATACATTCCAAACCCTCTACATTGTTTCAATTGTCAGCGATATTGGTCATTACAAGAAGGCGTGTAAGGTACAATTGACCAGGATCCTGTTCAGCAATAGGGTACGAAAGTGCTTCCTGTATTCCTGTACCGCTGCAGAAAAGTGCGTCAATCGTTAGGGAAACCACCCTTCATATTCTCGTTCTTACCCTAAATAGGTCGAGGAAAAAGAGATCACGACTGTGAAGACTCTCCAGAACCTATCGTATCCCGAGGCTGGTCACAGAGAATCAGTTATGCTACGGCCACCCAGACTACTAAAGTTTCAAAATGCACTCAATTTCCTGAACTTCTTCCTACCTCTTAGACACCGCAATAAAAAAAGTAAATGGTCATAACCCCCCCTCCCTCTTCTAAGGCAGGTTCATCATATTAGCTCAAAGCCTAAGTCAAAAGCTTTTCAGGGAAGCAAATTAAAATCTGCTGAGAAGAAAAGCGTTCCTCGCAAAAAAAAAAAAAAAACTAGTCATTGATGGTGATACTGTTGTTTTACACCCATCAGCCGAAGATTAACTCCAAGGGAGTCCTGGAAACAAGATCTCTCCTTCCAGTGCGCATATTTAATGTCTTTTGTTTCCTGGAACTGCCGTGGTTTACGACCACGACTATAGGATCTCAAATCCTTAAAATCTACACACCAATCTGCCTGTGTTGCTCTTCATGGGATTTTTCTGAAGAGCAATGACAACCCGATTGCGCGGATCACTGTGTACGACGGGATGTTGATGCCGCATCACTTTCTTCTGGAGATTTTTACATTCTGGCATCCCAAAACTGTCCTCACAATATCGTTTCACTGACCATATCGTTGCAATCTGTGGCTGTGCAAATTCATACCCGCACATTACTTAGTCTGCTGCATTTACCTGCCACCTAGCAATGTCTCTGTCTCCTGAACACCGACGAGAAAATGTATTTCCATGCCCCCACTCGAACACATCATTCCCTTGATCTAGCCATTTGCTCTCCAACACTGCTACCGTTGTTGAATTTCTAGGATGATAATGATTTACATAACAGTGATAATTTCACTCTCTTAATCTCCCAGGTTCATGGTAATAGGTGTCGTCCTCCCAGTTACCGCTTCTTCTGAGCAGATAGGGATGCTTTCACACAGATAGCAGTCATAACCGGTACAATGGGTCAGAATCAAGATGTTAATGACTCTGTTCGGATTGTCACTACCTCTATCGTATACGCTGCTGATGCAGCGATTCCGAAGAGTATTAATTCACAGCGGAAGATGAGTAAACCATGGTGGAATAAGAAGTGTCAAACATCCTACAGGGAACAAAAGAAACTGTGGGGTATTTTCAGACGATATCCCGCAACCGAGAGTCGTCCTCGTCACTTGACTGAGGATCAAAATTACGAGGTCCGTCGCCAATAGCCCTCATGTTGCTTCTAGTGCGACGTTTTAATAAAAACTAAACTGAACTAAACTCACAAACGAGAACCTCATATAGTTTAAAAGGGCAAGGGCGTTTGCTCGCAGAGTTAGGATTCATAGTCGGAGAATCATGGATCAGATGTCTCTTCCATCACATCGGTGAAGACAAGTAAACAGTTGTGGAGTAAGGTAAAAGCTGCAAACTTCCTGTATCGGAAATTTTCCATCCCGATACTGGAAACTGTAAATGCTGTGCATTCTTCCCCTGTCGAAGTGGCCGATGACACTGGCCACTCATTTGCTAGTGTGTCAAGCACCGATTCATATAGCACTTCATTTTTAGCGACTAAGAATCGTACTGAACAGACACTTATCAACTTCAGGTGTCGGCAACAACTCCCTTATAACTGTGACTTTGACATGTGGAAATTGAGAAAGATTGTCTTTGGCTTACAATACTATTCCAGGCTCTGATGGCATAACTTATGATATGCTTCGCCACTTGAACGTGGATTCACCTGTCAGTCTCCTCTACCTATTCAACCGAATATAAAGGGAGCATGTGTTTCCTAGTCAGTGGTAAAAAGCAGTCGTTATTCCTACCTAGAAACCTGGTAAGGGTCTAAAGAACTCTCTCCACTATAGGCCTATTGCTCTGACGAGTTGCCTTTGTAAGACCCTTGAACGTATGGTCAATGCTCGTCTCGTTTATCAATTGGAAAAAAAAATCAATGCATTCCTCCCTTTTAGGAGAGGCTTTCGTAAAGGAAGATATACTCTAGATAACATCTTTCTGCTCGAGAGTCGGATTCATTCTGCTTTCGTACAGAGGAATCATCTGTTTTCAATTTTCTTTGATATCGAAAAGGCATATGACCGCACTTGGCGCTATGGGATACTGTGCACTTTATACGGTTATGATCTGAGAGGAATTTGCCTCTTTTTATTCAAATGTTTTTGTCCTTCAGATCTATTCGATTACGTGTTAGACATATTTTATCTGACTCTTTAATTCAGCTTGAAGGAGTTCCTCAGAGAAGCATTTTGAGCCCCACTCTTTTTATTTGTCATATTTCCCCTATTCTTTCTAATTTCCTGCCATCTGTTCATGGTTCATTGTACGTCGATGATCTACAGATTTCCTGAGAAGGATCGTCAATGCGTCTCAATAAGCGACGACTTCAGACCGCAGTCAGTAACCTGGTTAGATGGTGTAACATAAATAGGCATAATATCTCCATTCGCAAGAGTAATTGTGTGTTTTTTTGCAGGAAACGGGATCTCCATCCCGATTCTAACGTTCGCAATTGAGATACATCTACTCACGTCGTCCCTGACGTCCGCTTCCTCGGAGTAATTTTTGACTGCAAACTCACTTTCCTTCCACACATTTTACATCTGCAGAAGAAGTGTGATAAATCCCTCAACATCTTGAAGGTGTTGTTTAACACCTCTTGGGGAGCGGATCGAAATTTTTTACTACGAGTGTATCAGTCGGTGATTCTGTCCCTGATCGACTACGGATGTATTGTCTATGGATCTGCCTGTAAAATTATCTTGCGGAAGCTTGACCCAATCCACCACAAAGCTCTTAGAATCTGCTGAGGTGAGTTTCAAACGTCACCTGTGCAGAGTCTATATGCACTGTAACCAGTTACCTTTGGCTTTACCGCGCATGAAGCTGTCCGTTTATTATCATTTTAAAATGTCATCTCACCCATTACAGAATATACATATCAGCCCTTCTTTTTGGAGACTGTACGGTGCTCAGCTTTCGTGCATCCGTCCGTTCTCAGAGAGGGTGAAACATATCATCGAGAAACTCGGCTTACATGGCTTAGGTGTCCAACAGCGGAAATTTCTGAAATTTCCTCCTTGGAATATGCCAAGTTTTGTTTGTCATAACCCCTTTGCCTCATACAGCAAATGCAACACATGTCCAATTGTTTTCCATATCCTCTTTGCCTTCCATGTAAGTATGGATTTTATTCCAATTTACACAGACGTTCGAAAAGAATTGGATACGTTGGCTGTGTTGTTTCAAATGACATCAGGCACAGTTAACGACTTGACGCTTCCTGCTGTATATAAACTACCGAAGTTGTCGCCATTTAGTGTGCCCTCAGATTAGTCGAGAAATCTAGTTCTCGAAAGTTAGTAGTATATATATTTAGAGCATGAGCTTCACATCATCATCGTCTTTCAACGTAATTGTCTCGGGATTGCAAGATTTACCTAAATGATTTTGTACACCAGATTTCAATTTTGGAGCTCTAATATTTGGATTTTCCTTAACGTTTCTAATAAAATCCTGACTTTCTCTATAGGTGAATAGTTATGAGTAGTTGGCCAATTCTATCCTTGTTTCTAGTACAGCCCTCACTCCAAAATTTTTCAATAAGTTTTTGCTCTGCAGTAAGACTTTTTCCGATGATCTTGGAGATTTCCCATTGAGACTTGCCATCCCTGTTCAGTTTTATAATTTAGTCTTTCAGATCTTGTGATAGTCCTTTCCTCGTTGAGCCATTAGTAAATTATATAATCATTTAGCTTCTAAAATAGAAAATTACAGAAAAACTTTCAGAACTATCAGTAACATACCACGTAATCATAAAAGAGTGTATCTAGACTTTTAAAGGACTCGCAATCTTTAAAATGTGTGTGTTCAGATTGCATACATACTTTTGTGATGTAAGTTTTTACTAGTAGATAAGAAAATGATCTTTAAAATTGTAAAGTAAATTAAGGCAAAGGTTTTTTTTTTTTTTTCATTTTCTTGAAGTGTGGTTCGCATTCAATAAGGTATATTCTCCAAAGATATATGTTATATCATTTTTATTATAAAAATTTGGATTTTTTGACTGGAAACATGAGGTAGATACTTACTTTTGTGACTAAGTGTACCATTTCCTAAATTTTAGATGTTCCGTTTTGAGGGGGGGAAATGGTCTCGTTAATCATGCCACATATTCGAATCTTTCTTTCCTTCACTGCAGGTCGTTTTGAGGGACAGAAACTTCTGGAAATCGGAAGTGGCGCAACGGTGCACAACATTGCTTCTGCCAGTGCCTACTTCCCTATCATCGTGCAAAGTGACTTCCTGGAGGACAATTGCAAGGCCCTCAGAGACTGGCTGCAGGGAAACACGATGCTAGATTGGTCGAAGTTCCTAGATATTCCAGCTCGACTTGAAAAATACAGAGGGTAAGATGATTGTCGTCTTTGTTAAATTTACCAACTTTATGTGCCTATTTTTTAGAAACGGTAGAAGACAGGATTATGAAATTTATATTGAAGTTAGAATGACATATTTTAAATATTGTTACATGCAAATTTCTTTCTAAGTAAAATGGAAATTATTTCAAGTAAAATAGAAATTATTTTATTTATACATTATCACTCTTAAATTAGCATTTTTGGCACAATTTCATGGCATAAAATAAATAATTCTCATAAAACTATCAAACCCTCGCGTTAAAGAATGGAATATAACATAATGTGCATGTCATTAAAAAATTGAATTCTTGCTTTTCATAAATACTGAAAAAAAAAAACAAGAACCAGAAAAATTTAATTTTTTGAGAAATCGCCTTGAAATATTTCATTGATACTTTTAATGTTGATTAAGAAATTCTTAATAAAATCCTATTTTGAAGAATTATCGAGGATTATCGCCTTCTTTAGCTTCATAAAAATTTTCAAGTCTCCTTTTTGTATTTTTATTTCCTTTTCTAGCAATTTTTTATTATATTTGAATAGTTTCTGTTCTATAGATATTACTATCTTTGTCCAATTCCTCTATACTTTTCACACAATGATGACCTGGATGATTTTCAGTTCTGTATAAAGAATCGCATTTTGTTATATTTACTATATTAAAACAAGAAACAGTATCAAAAACGCCAAATTTTAAAGTTTCGATGGTAACATACACTTTTTGGTACACGAATCCAGATGACACTGTTCACATATTCATTAAGATTCTACGTTTTCCCATAAAGGTATTTTCTTGGAAGCTGTAGATTTGCTAAATCTCTAAATACATGCTTGATCACTTCCATTATTGGTAAAGAGACATACGTATGCTGGGTGTGGCCATACGTTTCGTCTTTTGCTTGGACACGATGAAAAAAACCACCCCAGCTTTCAGATTCAATTGGACAGAGTTATTAGAAGGTATCCATCATTTCCAAAAGTTCTAATTCTTTTGCAAAGTCTATTCGCCTTTTAACTCGCACAGATATGCTTCCGTTATAGTTTTCGTAAGCAGATAATTCATCCATAACATGCTTAAAAACAAGTAATCATAATTTTATATCCGGAGTTTCTGTATTTTCATCAAATTTATTATACTGAAAGAAAGAATAGCTTAATATGGCATTTTTACAATTCCGACATTATCATTTGATTCATTAAGTCTCGATATCTCTGATGATTGACTTTCCAACACTTATACTGTTTTTAAATATACTCTTACTTTGTGTCATTCTAAATAAGTTTCGAAGTATCTTGGTGATCTTTTTTCCCCATGGGGTTTACTGTCTCTGGTAAATACGGGTGCCCCTGAGTTACCTGAGTGATCCTTCTCTATTTTCGACCCCTTTCTTGTCAACCAAATTGTCTTTTCTTTAATTATTTCCCGTCTAGACCACAGTTAAATCTTGTTTGGCGCAGCATGGACACATTGGCTCTTGCGCCAATAACTTTTACTCTCATACACTCGCTCACTTTAAATTTACTAACTCTTTTACATCAGTAAAATATTACTTGTATACTTAGATTGCACTATATTTTCCTTAACAAGACAAGATACATGACATTTTTTAAATGGTTGATATTGCTTATGTGATATGGAAAAACAAAGATTTGTCTTAATTAGACAAACAATTTTAATTATGGATATGACCGGTTATGAAAAAATAATCCCACTATAGCTCATGCATGTCGTAAGAGGCGACTGAAACGGGTACCCAGCGTCTGGGGATATAGCCGGGCACCCTGCTCCTGAGGATTATATCAGGGGACCTCAGCAACTTGCCTTCTTTAAGTACGAGCATCATGAGCCCGAGGCACTCTAGTGATCTTTTTCTTTCCCTTGGGGTTTACTGTCTTTGGTATACACGGGTGACGCACCCCCGGGTTACTCTAGCAATCCTTCTCAATTTTCGACTCTCCTTGTCAACCACTTTTTGTCTTTTTCAATTTTTTCACATCTAGACTACAGTTAACCCTTTAGCTACCGGAGGGAGAAAAAAGAAGTGCTTCTATGGGACCGCGACGTCTTATCGCGGAGTGTCACGCTGTGCCCAGACGATTTTAGATATTAACCCTAATTCGTGAAAAAAATTACTCTAAAATCGGCTATTCATTAGAATATTTTGGTTTTTACTTATTGAGTTTAATATATTTTAAATAATATATATACGAAAGAAAAAGATTTAATCGAAAATTGTATGTTAAATACATAAATTACATAAAAAAAAATCATATTTAAGAAAATAAAAATATACCTACATTTGTTACATAAATTTCATGGTGTAATGATGTACCATTACAGGGGATATTAAGATATAAAAAAGGAATCTTATTTTGCTGTTAGGTATTTTTATAAGAAAAAATTCTACAACGCATAATCCAACGTCACATGTCTTACACGCATATTTTGTCAACTTTTTACGCTTCACGCAAGATTTTGTGCAAAGGGCACATCTTCTTCGTCATTTTTTTTCATTTAATGACTATGTACAGATTTGGATTATTTTCGCTAACATTACTGTCAGATTCATTCATTAATTCGCAAATCTCTGTATCAGATATATACTTTCTTTTTGTCATGACTGTCGCTACAAATAAAAACTGACCAAATAAAACGAACAGCTGGAAGCATTTGCTACTAAAAGCCCTAACTCCCATAAACATCCGTGGCCGCGGTAGCCTAGTGGTCATGGCTTCGGATTCGTGGCCGGTGGTTTTCTTTGAGTGCAGGGTTCGATCCTTGGCCGCTAAAGACCCGCCGAGTAGCCGGGGCTGATGCACATTAAATCTGTCGGGACCCAAAGTCCTCCCGTTGGCGTGGTGTGGATGTTAGGAGAGGGGGGTGGCAGCTCAGGTGTCGTCCTCGTCACTTGACCGTGGCTCAAAATTCGAGGTCCGTCGCCAATAGCCCTCGTGTTGCTTCTATTAAGACGTTAATAAAACTAAACTAAATCCATAAATTCTCATTCGAACTTGCAAGAAAGAAAAAAGCAAACCGAATAAAGTGCACCTTTTCAATCATGTAATTACATTGAAAGAGCCACGCCGCAGCAAGTGCTTTTAACAGTTAATCTTCCCCCCTCTTCTGATAGCCGAAAGGGAAATCTAACCCCATATCACCAAGGTTAACACTCTAAATAACTTATCTATATAGGTTTCACGGTATTGTAACGCCTTATAATAACATTAAGAAAATCAAGCGTATATCTATTGATACGTTGGGCCGTAGAAGACACTCACGAAGCGTATCTAATGTGATACGCTGGGCACAGGTGAGGAAACTCGAGCGTATCAAATATAATACGCTGGGAGTGAACGGGTTACATCTTATTTGGCGCAGCATAGTCACATCTGGTTCTTGTGCCAATAACCTTGACATTCACTCGCTCAGTGAGTCTGCTCCAAAGGTGAAGACAGTCTCATTGCCTGGAAAAGTCATGGCAACGATTTTTACTAATTCATTCTCACGGACTTCTTCAATCAATGGACAACACTACATTGAGCTAACCCAATCTCATTTTGCATGCCTACCAGTTTTTTTTTAATGGCTTTCGTATAATCGAGGAAAATAGTGTGAATATACATATATATATATATTGGAAAATTTCGCCAAGACTGGCAATAAATATTGTAATTTTCATGCAAAGGTATCTATTTTATATAAAATAACGCATATATTATCTTATGCAGTTAATTATAAAAGAATTTGTAACATTACAATACTCTTAAAGTACAATTTCAAGAAAAATGCCCGGCCTATTACTTTCAAAATAGTTATCGACAGACAAATGGTCATGATCTCGATCTAATGGCTGTCAATGTTTCAGCCTAGTTACGTATTTTAGTCCTGATTCTACTTACACTCGTGTGGTGACAGAGTCGGAAAGAATAGTCCCACTGTAACTCATGCATGTCGTAAGAGGCAGTATTTGTCTGGAAGCATAGCTGGGCACAGTGCCCTTCGGGATTATATCAGGGGTCTTGTCTTTCAGGTTGGGGACCTCAGGAGCTTACTATCTTAGATACGTATGGGCATCATGACCCCAAGGCACCCTAGTGATATTTCTTTCCCATGGGATTTACTGTCTTTGGTAAACACGACAGGCGTACCCTCAGGATACCCTAACGATCCTTCTCTATTTTCGACCATCCTTCTTGTAAGCCAATTTCTTTTTTTCAATTTTTTCCCACGTTTAGATCACATCTTTACCCTTACTCGCTTGCTTTGTTTGGCGCAGTATGGCTACACCTGGCTTTTGCACCATTAATAAATACCATCAGTCACTCACCCGATTCCACTTAATACACGTAGAGTAGTAGGAATGATGTACGTTAAATGACATGATAGACTGTGGAGACTAAGTTGATGAATAAAATCGAATTTGACTGAAAAAGTTTAGTTCCCGGTTTAATGAAGAAAACACAGCGGCCAATAAGTTAGATTACTTGATAAAAAAACTATTCGAAAACCATACTAATAAAGTACTGATTCAAATTTCATGTTATTCATTTTTATTTTATATGTAACTTAATTGACTGAACTCTTATGTTTATTGACAGTAAAATATAAATTGGACAATTGTGTAAAAATAACTTAACAAATATTATAAGACATCCACTATACTGACTTGCACAAGAAAGATGCGCCGTTTGCAAACATCTCATAAGAAGCTTATAAATATCATTTTTAATCTTGTTATATTTTATGTTAGAAAAGTTAGAAGTAACACACATAATTTTGTTTGTCCAGATAATGGCACTCTTCCCAAAAAGGTTGAGTAACCTTGCTCTAGACCCACATCAAACTTTACTCGATGAAGCCTGTAATTAGAATATGGCCTGATGTTCCATTGTGAAGAGATCACTCTCCTTTTCATCAGACATGTAAGGGTATTCATACATATTTATTGAGAGTGTTCCCACAAATGTCCTTGTCATTTTCTATACATCACTCACTTTATTTTAATTGACTTGCGTCCTCGTCACTAGTATTTCACTACCATCGTCGGGGCCGATGTAGCCTAGTGGTCAAGGTCGTGGACTCTCGTCCGGTGGTTTTCGTTCAGTCGCGGGTTCAATCCTTGGCCGCCAAAGACCCGCCGTGTAGCCGGGGCTGATGCACGTTAAATCTGTTAGGGACCCCAAAGTCCTCCCGTTGACGTGGTGTGGATTTTAGAAGGGGGATGCCAGCTCAGGTGTCGTCCTCATCACTTGACCGTGGCTCAAAATTACGAGGTCCGTCGCCAATAGCCCTCGGGTTGCTTCTAGTGCGACGTTAATAAAACTAAAATGAAACTAAACTCACTACCATCGTCTCGCCTTTTTCAATTTTTCTGCTTTCAACTTGTTGAAGGAAACCTTCCATCAAAACTTGGTTGCAATTTTATTGAAAACTGGCTTTTTATACAATATTTAAAATTTTACCCCTGAAATTTTTACGTTGCATTTTATATTCCTTTGTAATTTATCTTTTGTCGTTTTATTTAACAAGGAGAAGGCACGACTTTGGAAATTCAGTTGAGAATGGGACTTGGTAGGTTATTAAAACGGCTAAAAATTTTCCACTTAAAAAATTGCAACGCGCATTATAGCCAACTAACACAGCTTAGATATTAGTTAATTTTCAGGTCCGAAGGGCCGCGGTAGCCTAGTAGTCAAGGTTGTGGACTCGCGACCGGCGGTTTTCGTTCAGTCGCGGGTTCGATCCTTGGCCGCCAAAGACCCGCCGTGTAGCCGGGGCTGGTGCACGTTAAATCTGTTCGGGGCCCAAAGTCAAGTTTGGTACACAATTCGGGGCCCTCCCGTTGGCGTGGTGTGGATGTTAGGAGAGAGGGGTGCCAGCTCAGGTGGCGTCTTCGTCACTTCACGGAGGTTCAAAATTACGAGGTCCGTCGTCAATAGCCCTCGTGTTGATTCTAGTGCGACGTTAATAAAAAAGTAAAGTTAAACTAAGAATTTGAAAAAAGATTTATGGTTTCATTTACAATATATATAGCTTATTAATTTTATTTAAAAATTCGTATTTTTTAAAACATTTAAGAAAAAAACACGCAAAATTAGGAACCAACCGGGACCAGCAGGATGGCAAACAAGCGCGCCACCGATTTGCTGACCCGTGTGGTGCCGGAGTGTGACAGAATAGTCCCAATGTAGTTGATGCAAGAAGCGATTAAAATGGGTACCCAACGTCTGGGTGTATATCCGGGCACCCTGCTCCTAGCGATAATATCAGGGGAACTCGGAGACTTGCCTTCTTTTGGTAAGTGCGGACATCATGACCCCGAGGCACCCTAGAGATCTTTTTTCTTCCTTGTGAGGTTTACTGTCTTTGGTACACACGGCTTACTCTAACGATCCTTCTCTATTCTCGACCATCCTTGTCAATCAATTTTCATTTTTTCCACATGTCTGGACCACAGTTACTTCTTTGGTGCTGCATGGTGACATCTGGCTCATGCGCCAAGAAACTTCACTTTCATCCACTCTATTTTCGACGCTTCTTGTCGACCGATATCTTTTTCAATGTTTAAACTTCTAGATCACAGATTTACCTTATCTGGTGCAGTATGGCCACATCCGACTCTTGCGCCAAGAAACTTGACAATCACTTTACCGATTAACTGTGCTCTAGATCTTCGAGCCTGAATTTAACTGATATATAAATTGCGCTTAAGACATTTAAACTCGGTTTTTCTCGGAATTGGGTGTCTAATGCTCGTTACTACTTCAATAAGTGGTAACGAGCATCCTTTTAGGCGTACTAAAAAAAATCTCAAGTCTCCTCCCTAACTGAATTTTTCAACTAATGACCTCTTCTTCCAAATGTGACATTAAAAACTATCAAATTTTAAATGTTTAGGGCAGCTTAGCCAGATTTAGCTTTTGCACCACAAGCTCTTACTAGCACTCACCCAACAGCACCCCAAAAAACGTAAGTTTAAGAATTTTTTTCTTTTTTAATAGAGACCGGGATGTAATGATAGCTACATTGGAGTCCCGTATCCGCAGAAATGTGAAGGCTGTGGTGCATTGCGACGTGCACACCGAAAGCATTCTCCGGTTGGAAGAAGTGCCTCCAGAAGCCGTCCCACCCTACGACCTCATCATTTCAATCCTATGCTTTGAAGTTACTTGCTCCAATTTCCAGGAGTTTGTGGGAGTGTTGCGACGAGTCAACAGCCTCCTTAGGAAAGGCGGAGGAATTCTCATGAGCTCAATTCTTGGTCAAGAGGACTGGCATGTGAAGGAGAAGACCTATCTCAGTCTCAAATTGAGTCTAAATGAAATTTTGTCAGCCTTGGACATGGCAGGATTCGGTCACCATGACATCAAAGAATTCTCTCCCATGAAAACTCATTACTTGAAGCATTATGATGGTTATTATTGCGTAGCATCTGAAAAACTTTAATTACATCCAATCGGTAGTCTTCTAAGAAGCCACACCGGTTGTCAGTTCATTGAAGATTCCGGGATTCGACCATTTTATATTATTTATACCCAAAATTAAATTTGAAAATCAAGACATCTTTATGAACAGAATTTGCGGATTACTTCCGGCGATATTAACTCTTAACCCCTTTCTTTAATGATATTCCAGAACCAAAAGGCCAGTGGCTATATTTGGGAACACCGTATCGATAAAATTTGATTTCGCGAAGAACTATTCTTAATTATGACCTATATCAGTTTGATCCGAAAGAAAGTTCTTTCAATAATAAAAGTAAAATATCACTAAAGTGTACAACCACGAAGATGAAAGACATCTAGACATATCAAAAGCAAAATTATCTCATAAATTAATCTTTCCGTGGACATTTTTGCTTTTGTCTATAAATGATTGGCAGTCGTTACAAGATATTTTATTCGTATTTATTAAGGAATCGTGGAACAGTTTATTAATGAAAAGTTATTGTCCACGCCATGACGAGGCAGCACGGTGGTAAGCATGGTTTACGCAGCAAGTGTTATTACAGAAAGAATTGTTACATCGAAATCTTTTATGTTCTAGGAAAAGGGGATTTCCCTCATCTGTGCTAATTAAATAGGACTGAAGAAGCTTGTTATGCTCCTATTCCTGCTTGTACCACACATTCAAATGAGAATTTCTAAATGTGTAAGAACTTTTGTATTTTAAGAAAAGAAATGTAACACTTTAGAAAATCAAAAATCGTACAAAAGGTCAAGTAAATTGATTAATTTTAAAAAATAACACTGTTCGAGTTTTGTCCCCTTTAGATAAGCTCAGATTTATATAAAGATGGTAATAAAATGCTTGAACAATTTTTCTAAATGGAAGTACATAATTGTACTGAATTTCATGCATTCTTTGTATTTTGTCTTTTATGCTATGTTTATCTACTCAATTTATATTTCTGATGTAAAAATTCAATAAATGTTATTTGTTGTCGCAACTAAAATCTGTTTTGGAATATTAATAAATACACCTAAATAGAGATAAAATGTCATAAAAATTTGCAAGATATAAGTATGTCACTATGACCTTATCTCTGCCTGAAAAATATATTGAGGCCTTGGTGTTACAGCTGGTTGACCTTTTCTACCTCAAAATAATATTTTAGGTGATTTTTGAAAAATATATTTTTTTTCTTTTTTGACATTTTTTTTAAAAAGACAAGCTTTACTTTTTTTTTTTTTTTTTTTTTTTATATTTGCAATATTTCTCAGAAACATTAAAACGCAAAATGAAATCGTGCACTTGGTTGTTTGTGATAACATATCCATAATCGAATCAAAATGTACAATTTACGAATAACATGTTCTTTAAATATTTAATGGATTCTTCCATCTATTTAGATTCTTTTTCGTTATAACCAAATCACACAGCATAGCCATATCTGGTTCTTGCGCCATTAAACTTCACCATCACTCTCATTTATTTATTAGAATACATTTAAATCAGTACAGAAATTAAGAAACCAATTCATGCTTACCTACAGATGTTAATATTACATTCATTAACATAAAAGAATCTGAGATGTTAATTGTTATACAATTATTGTAACATGAGATATAATGTGAAGGGAAATAATTAAATCACTTAAAAAGCGTCGTGTAATAAGTACTTTAAAATTTCACCAAAGCACGCGATAAACATGCAACAAAGGCAACTTTTCTCTGAATTAGCTAAAAAAATACAAGGCATTTCAACATAAAAATTATAAATAACAAACGTAACAGTTGCTAAACGCAAACTTTTCGGACACATTTTACAATAAACATTTCAAAAAAAATAATACTTGTTTTTAAAGTGTCAAGAAACTGTTAGATTTAAATGATTCCTCATGGAATATTGATCGGCTTTGTATCCGTCGAGCCGTAGACTTGAGTCCAAATGACACTGAAGACGCGTAGCGAGGCTGAAGCGCATTGAATCTGTCAACATCCTCCTGCTAGCGTGGTGAGGAAATTTGGAGAGGGAGCTGCCAGTTCAGGTGTCGTCCTCGTCATTTGACCAAGGTTCAAAATTACGTGATCCATCGCCAAGAGTCTCGCGTTGCTTCTTGTGACGAATAAACAATCACAACAACGAGGTCTGTCGCCAATAGCCCCCTTGAAGCTTTTAAGTGTGATGTGAATAAACAATCTCCATTGAATAGCATTAGGCTGGATAAGAATAAAGTAACATTTTTCAGTTCACTGTTTCGTTTTCGAAATCATACGCATTCATAATTACTGGATGACACAAAATGCAATAACTCTGTTCTCCCTCCAAGAGACTAAGCTCTACTTCCCTCTAGTTTCAATCTGCCTAATTGAAACTATTGGTTCAATATGCGTTATTTAGTCTGCACAAATTTTTACTATCTCACTTTCAACTTTCGAATCTACTCGAATTAAATTTTAATATTTCGTTGACTCGATCCGTGGTGCCATCTGTCGTGACAGCTAAACATTAAGCGAACCACTGAACCGGTGTAATAGTGACGGTAAGAAAGCAGAAGTACGTTTCGAAACAAAAGTCCGAATTATTCCTTCAAATTAAACAAAACGAGTAGAATTAAAAAAATAATGAAATTCAAAGAGTATTAGCTTTGGTTTTTTTATTGACTCTGAGCCATTTTTTGACAGGAGAAAGAGGTTTTTATTCGGGCAATATATTCATCAATTAACCACATAGTCAGATGCGTTGTTCAAGAGTAGCGTTAATACGAAACAACAAAGTCATAAATCCTGCATTATTTTAACTTATCTAATACTTAGGTAAGGATACATCAGACAGAAATTTGAGGAGATATAGGGATATAAGAATTATTCAAAATTTTATCTTTTTTCTTAGTAAATTATTAAAACTGCTGTTAGCATTATTCACAGCAAATTTATATTATTCACAATTATTGTATTGCTTGAATGTGTCTGAGTCAAATAAGATTTCATGTTTAAATTAATTTTCAAAAACCAATTGTGCTTAAAATTATCACTTGACCGTGGTTCAATAGCCCTCGTGTTGCTTCTAGTGCGACGTTAATATAAACTAAACTAAACTTGTGCTTATAATATCTACTATACTTTCCGCCATGATTAAGTCTCTGGAATTAATGTTAATGAAAGAATAATCTAAATAGAATAAAATAGAAGTCTTAAGGAAATTACAAGGTCCATCGCCAATTGCCCTCGTGTTGTTTCTAGTGCGACGTTAATAAAACCAAATGAATAGAATTCTAAGTAAAGTTTTCATAGCCCCGAATTTTGGCATTCGAATTTTTTAAATAAAGGTCACGAATGTGTTATCCATTTATTCATCTTATACGAAAATAAATGACACGAACAGTTAAGTTACAACTATCATTATACTTAAACATGTAATGAAGATTGATTTGAATACGGTGAATTTGCCTTATGGTGTTAAGTATGTACCGGAAGAATATTTTCCTACATATTCAAATTTTTCAAAGAATGATGTTTGATTTAGAATTATTAAGAAATTTTCGATAATCCTCATTACTATAAGATTGAATATTTGATTACTTATAAAATGGAATGTCTATTAAAACACTGAAAATGTTAAATAGCCGATTGTCATTTGGAGACAAAAGCGCATACAATCAAAATAATGCATAATAATTAGACTTGTATCAACAGATGGATAACATTATTACATTACAATAATACTCGTATCTTTATGCTTTTATAATGTTTTGTAACTATAAATATTTTTACAATGCTACATTATGTTATTTGAGCATATATAGAGGCGAGGTAATTTAATGTTAATTTCAATTAACCTTGGAAGAATCAATAATTTATTAAAGGGTATGAGTTACTCTATAAATAGGGTCCTTTTAATATCTATGTTTCTATGCATCACAATTCCAACCATCAGCTTAATGTAACGAGAGCGGAACAAAAAGTACATGTACAGATGGCATATGGCGTTTGTGGTACCTTTGTATTCTGTTATCCGTTAAATGGCATCAAAACAAATTTCCCACACCGATTCATAGATTAATTTTGATTTGGAGGCTATTTGCTGCCAAATGAAAATTTGATTATTGTCATGTCCAGTTGTCATTGTCACTTTACGTTGAACTGTCAACTTCTGTGAGACCTAGATTCAAACATTGAGTTGTTTCCAGTGAATCTGTAGTTTCCACCCTCTTTCTTTTCAACCGGTTTTTGTCTTTCAATTTTTTCGCAACTAGACCACAGTTAAATCTTGTTTGGCGCATCATAGCCACATCTGGCCCTTGCGCCAATAATCTTTACATTCACTCACTCCGGTGAATCAGTTCCAAAGAAGACGAAGACGGTGTTTATCGACCAGTAAAGGTATGGTTACTGAAAATAAAAGAAAAAGCTATTATTTTATTTCTGACTCTGTGCTGAATACTCCTTGTGTGTGCGAATTTAATTACAAAATACGAAGTCACAGCAACAACTTTAGTCAACATATTCTTAACAATAAGAAAACTTCTGCAATAAGATGCCAATCAGACAGTAATTTAACACAGTAAAAAAAAACTGAAACTAGGAAATAATTTTACCCTTTTTTTTTAGATTTTTTACTGACATAGTTACAGCAAATAACTTAATTGAGCTCACAAACATAATAAATACCATTAATCTTATAACTAATTATTAATAAATCTTTATACCAAACGATTTACAAGAAAAATATAAAATTATTCTACTAAAGGATATTTTGAAGGAAGATGATCAATTTACTGGAAGTACACTCAGGCACTTTTAATGAGTTTATTGGAGTTCTTACCCCGAGCAACGGAACAACATGGAAGGAGACAGTACTGAACAATTTATCTTTGGTAGAACTTAATTTTTTCTCAGAAAAAATTTTAAAAAATGAAAAGAAAAAAGTTGAAGATCACAAAATATCCTTTTTTTTTTTTTTTTTTTTAAAAATAATTCAAGTTTTTTATATAAATTTTTGAAATAGTATAAACTACTTATAAAACGTAAATTAAAATGTGGGATAAACATTTTAAAAATATTTTTTCGATGGAGACACAAGACACTGAATATTTCAAGAAGAAAAAGATGAATGACACATTATGTAGTATGCCCTTCACCTGTATGCCCTATCGGAGTCTTTCGATAAAAGTAATGAATAAATAATAATAAAATTCGATTGATAATGAAACATAAATTATTAATTTTTGAACAAATTATATTACGTTGCTGCTCGCATTAATTACAATATTTTATTACATAAGTATCACAGTTCACATTTTGAGAAGAAATTATTTTCTAAAAGTCTAATTAGAGAATTAAAATTTCGTAAGTAGAACAGTTTCGTATGTAGAAGAGTTTCCATTGAATATTACTTTACCATATTTTGGTTACGTAACTGATTTTCAGTATTAATAATTTTTTATTAATTTTTCTTTCTTATTAATATTCCACTTAAAGCATAACTGCATCTTAATGCATATGCATCGTCATCGAGATCCATTGTCAAAAATCCTCGAGTTGCTTCTTCACGCAATATTAAAAAACAATCAATCAATATTGTTTTATCTCTGTATCTGTATGAAATTCACTATAACCGAAAGCTCCCTATATCCAATTTTGATAAAATTTAAAATTCTCTGAGCATTAGATAGCGCTACAAAAGCTTTGTGACTGCGTAAAATTTAGAAGTAAACTTTTAAAGTAGAAAAAAGTAAAATTTAGAAATAAACTGTAATATATATAATATTCCGCTGAATGGTAAATCCTTTTAAAGAGCCTCTTCATTGTCTTTTTCAGCTCGACGTAGCTTCTTTGTTCCATCCACATTTTTTTCGTATGCAGCGATGATCGAGCTTCGATTTCCCAAAATGTTGGAAACAGTAGATCTCGAGAAGAAAAATTCCTTGTATATCGACGATTAATTGTCTTCACCTCCAATACGTTTGATTATTTTTATAATATCCTCTAAAAAAAAAGCTTATTCGCTATTTTTACAGATTTGTTATCAAATTACAGCTGAAATTGCGAAAAATCTACTCAGTTCGAAGCGCTCATACACATAAGAAAACATTTTCTGAAGATAGAAAGGAGTGGGAATCAGATGACGCCTCTATGGTCTGTTCCGCTATTGATCTGATTGTTAAAGGGCTGTTTTGAAGAGTGGGTTATGTGCAAATAGCCAGTGCTTTCCTGTAAATGATAGGGAGAATGGAGAAGAGGAATACCAGTCGTTAATTTCTAAAAATGCCAAGGAGAATAAAAGAGAAAGGCTTGAGGCGAAAGCTTAGGAATACCGTCGCACCTAATAAGTAAATGTAAAATTATCCCTGGTCAAATGGAAAACCATCCGTGGAAGGAAAATTTTATTTCAGTCTAAGCGAACTTTCATTTTCTTTGTAGTCCATTTAAGCGATAAAATAGTATAAATTAAATATAGGTTTAATTTGGACCAGTGTAAAAAAAATCACTAGAACCGAGAGTTCACTACAGCGAGGTCACAGTAGCCTTGCGGTTATGGTTGTGGACTCGCAAACGGCGGTTTTTGTCAAATCACGGATTCAAGCCTTGATGCCACTAAAGATCCACCGTGTAGCAAGGGCTGATGCACATCAAATCTGTCGAGGCCCCAAGTCCTCCAAATGGCACGGTGTGGAAGTTTGGAAAGAGATGTGTCAACTTGTGTGTCGTCCTTTCTCTTGACCGAGGTTCAAAATTACGAGGCCCGTTGCCAATAGCCCTCGTGTTGCTTCTAGTGCGACGTTAATAGAACCAATCAATCAATCACTTCAATAAAGTTCGATTGTAGCAGGTCTTCAAAATCACGCAGTTTTGTATTATTTTTTTGTGAATGTTAATACTTTTAGAGGAAGCATTATACAAACATGTGGTTTTAGTTTTGAAAGTGAAAAGTCATCTACATTTAAATAGTTTCTCGTCAATCCTTTTTTGAATTTAAAAAAAAATCTGAAAAGTCTTAATGTATAAATAAAATTACATTTTATAAAAAGGTCATGGAGAATAATTTTGGTTTTATTCATCAGAGATGAATTTTATCTGAAATTAAATCGAAAAATATTATATTGGATTTTTATCTGTTACTGCAAATGTTTTTGGATACTTAAGATTGCATCTCCATCATCATTTTATATTCGAGTATAATTCAGTAAAATCGAATATCCATTTTTTTGCGTACAAAACATTAATATACGTTTAAAATAATTTACTATAGCACTGGTTCTGAACTTTAAGCTTTAGCACAAAATCCATCTAAAGGAAGGTCGATCAGTTTAATTTTCGAAATCGATTTCTCAGAAAAAAGTAGTCATGTTTGGCGAAATGTTGAAAAATTTATTAATTATGAGCTTAACAATTCTATTGTTGTTCGTAAATTGTTCATGCAAGGCTTTATGCTTTATTTTTTGATTGATTGTTGAATAGTTCTGTTTAAGGCCTTTTAAAATATGTCATAAGTTTAAGCAGCCGTTACTTTTCAGAATGTATGCCTTCGAATATATTTCGAAATTTTAATACTAAGCTTTTAGTTCATAAAATAAGAATTTTTTGAGAGCGAAAAGCTCACTTATCATAGATTGAAATCAATTCTATATCAAAATTATCAATAACGCTTTCAATTTTTGGATGTAGTCGTCAATTGAGTACAATGTTTCGAATACTTTGTTGTTGCATAATGTGCAAATATCATTCGTAATTAGTAAGAGACATCCTGTGACATAATAGATCAGTCAAGACAATCTTTACTTGCTTTATTGTAGTTAAGAATGAGCTGAATCCAAATAAATTACGAATGCGGAGCCTTTTCTTAGCCTTCTTGTGACGCAATCTTTGAATGTCATTTCATACTTGCTTGGCCAGTAAAGTTGTGACATTGGGCTATTCGCGGTTTCTGTTCACTAACCTTGGGGACTTTTAATTGAGATTGATTGCTTTCGCTAAACAACCGTTGCCCAACCAAAAATGAAACGTGATACGTAAAGTTAGTATGTAAAGCAGTTAGAAATGAAGTAAAGCGGTTGGGAAATATATAAACTCCGTCAGAAGGAGTAGAGTAACTGAAAGAGGATCTGAAGGAGAGGCTGTAGGAGAGATAAGGCTGAAGTGACAGATAAGTGGAAGGAGGAATTAAAGATTAAAACAGAGGGTTCAAGAAGAGATTGTTGTTAGAAGTGTAATTGCGGTTGTTCTCAACAGTTGCTCCAGAGTCTGAGTTGCAGTCGAGGAAGGACTAGTGGTAAGAGTCTGTTAGATTACTATTGGTGGGTTGAACTAAGGTATTAGAAAGCTTACTCTGGAGAGCATAGCCATTTCTGTCATAGTAAATATATACTAATAAATTGTTGAAGAATTGTTTTGGTGATTCTGTAATTATTTGAGTCGTAGTGTTTAATAATTGAATCTAGTGATGGCACAAGATGAAGCCCGGGACGGACGGGCGTCACAAAGTGTGCTTATTAGTCTAGCTAATTCCTCTATCATCCCTCTCTGTAATACTATCTCCTTCACTACACTTCATATATAATATTGCTGATTTACATAAGTCAAGGTTCTTTCTCAAGGTGAGGTTTTCCATTCAAATAACTTAGAAACATAGGATTAGAGGTTAATTAAAGGGAAATACGAATAAGAACCTGTTTCAGCACTATAATTTACAATGTCTAAAATTTTATGTATTTATACATACAGTGTGCGATGAATTAAAAAGAATACTGAACAATATATAAATTTAGAAAATATACTAAAATATGAAAAGTATTTAATTCATTTTTAAAAAATATTTAAATTGTATATAGATTTAATTATGGTTAATAATTTTGAATAAAGATTTTAAATTATTTAAACTTTAAGTTTTAATACCTTATTTGTTTTAAAAATAGTACTAAAAAGGAAGTTGTATTGTAACTTTATCGTACCGCTGTGTCACATTCTAGGAATTTTTAAATCTGCACCATCTTTTGAAGGTACTGTTTGGATCAGAATATATAAGAAATTTCAACAGTTATAAATTTAAGTTTTTAACAATTATAATATATATATTTTTAACAATTATAATATAGTATTTAATCCTTATATCTGTGATAATCTACGATAAAGCAAAAGTTTATATCAAATCGTGTCGTATTACCTTTTATATAATAAAAGCAAAAGTTTATGTCGTAATACACATAGTGTATTCCAAAAGGTTTAGGATTAATAACACATAGGCGATATAATCCAGAATATATACTTATATCTGATATTAAACTGTTATACAGTGTCCTCACAATTCAGTTCAGATCTTGGACCGAATGTATAGGTCCGGAGATGGCTTCTGGAATGCCTCGACTACAATATTATTGAGTTCCAATGTAACATCCGCTTTAGTCTCCTTTATTGACTCGTACCTCAACTATCCGTATTTTTAAGTCCTTTAATTTGTAGTTTTCTTGGAGCAGTAATGGTAGGTCAGCTATAGAATGCTGTTTTAGTTATCATTATTTTAGTTATCACTAACAAATTTTTAGTTATCATTGACAAGTCTGCACTGCATGACGCGGAACAATTTCGAATAAAAAGCAGTTTAAGCACTATTTAATTGGATTCAAAGTATAAAGCATTAAAGTATAAGTAAAAAGTATTCCTGCTATGCCAAAAATGAAGTTTCTTTTCACAGGGGTGATTTTCCACACCGTCAATACCAATTCCCTTTCCATGGTCATAATAAATCTTAAGTGCTTAAAGGTTAGTCTTTCATTATCATCTGGTATCGTCAAAGCTATGGAAGCAACTTCAGCCGATGCTTCAGGTACCATAGACGCAGAAGTTGTCATGGCAATGAACAACGTGAAGGTATTGAGAAACAAGCAATGAGTTGACAATTGTTGCAGTGGGTCTCTGAATGCTGCAGGTGCAATCATTACATTCAAAGAGAAATACATGACGCAAGAACTATAAAGAGTCATAGTAAATACTAGAAAGCTTACAGAATTATCGAAATCAATAACTGCTGACTTAATTACAGAGTAGGAACGTAGAATTTCTTCGTAGTTAAATGCATTTTTCATCTGTAAATCTTTTGCAAAATGTTTCAGAATGCATCTCACGTCATAACAAACAGCAATATAGAAAAAAGCAAACGCCATCATAGGCAGCGTACAGAATTGAAGAATGAAAATATCGCTAAGAGAAGATATTATACGTTTGAGTGCGGTCTCTTGAAATGTATATCCAAAAAAATAATGACAGCTATCGAAAATCTCTTTACTTATAAGATGTCTATAAACTAACATGATAATATGTATTGCTACATTAAGAATTAAGCAAAGCTTCAGTAATAAGAAATTTCCAGAGTTCTTACTTTTAAATATTTCGAGCCTCTTCATTATATTCTTCATTTCTTTTATTTTCATTACAAGAGAAAGGCGATGCAGTATGATTACGAAGTTTAATATCCCAGTAAATAATGACAGAGCATCACTTTTCGTATACATCATCACGGAAACTGTAGTCGAGAAAATAACGAATGCAATTATAGCATTGGCTAAAACGAGAGATGTACATAAGAATCTTGCGAAGACATCTGAATTCGATGAGAGACTTAAAGGAAAAATTGCTGCACAACGGAAAAGGAAGAATACGTAACTGTACAGCTGAACCATTGTAATATTCTCCTTACGAATCAAATCATATTCATTATATATTTTGAAGTGACGAAATTTAAGTCTGCTTAAACTGTTGTTAAAAGAAAAGTATTTTCAATATTATTTTCTTATGCACGATTTAAAAAAAAAGTTGCTATATAAGTCGGTATGACTAGCTCAACAATGTAAAATGTAGTGTCTGGTTCAAACAACAGTGGAGTTACAAAATAACTAAGCAGACAAACAGTGCAGACAATCTTTTTCAACAAAATCATTATCCGTACTGTCTTTACGAAATCAAATAACCAATTCGATTTCCAATATGTGTTTTCTTTTTGAAAAGGCGAATACAAAAACCTTGGAAAATAATAAGGAAAATTACAAATATTGCACGTAATTTTTTTAAAAAAAAAATGGCGCAAAATATTAGTAGCTCTTTGGATCGATATTTCATTTTGTAAAGTGTACAAAAGTGGTACAATTGAAATACTATTTTAGGGATTTTTTTCCTATTAAAAATCGAATTTTGACGTAATAAATATTGTAAGTCTCTTTTATCCTGAATCTGATTATCTTAAACAAGTATGATCAGCATCTCGAAAAAGTATACATAAATATTACAAACTAAATATAACAATTTACTAATATTGTAAATGATATATTGATTTAATTAAAGTAATTTTTCAATAAATTCTGTAGTATTTCAGTTTTTAATGTTAACAAAAATTTATCAAAATTTTGTTTAATCGTTATAATTAACAATATTTAGTTTGATTTTGTATAATTAATAATTATATAGTTACATTAATAATTATATACGTATTTATATGTATTTATATACTAAGGAGGCTAATAAAAAACCGATTATGGTTATAGATAGCGTTGCTAAGGCGAGCTGGTGTTAACATTGTGTAATACATTGTTAAATGATGCCAAAAATTTCGCACAAATTTATTTTTCAGTTCTGATTTGCAAGCTACATGCTGACAAAACAAAATTTGATTAGTATCGTATTGAGTGTCATTTTGTGTAGGTTTTTCAACGTAGTTGAAACATGGATTCATTATTATACAGCCGTATCGTCGGGGCCCAAAGTCCTACCGTTGGAGTGGTGTGGAAGTTAGGAGAGGGGTTTAGCGTATATATATATATAAATAATGATTTATAACTTAATTCCTATTAATTTCTCACTTAAATTAATTTACTAAATTTGTCCAGTCTCTCCTTTAAAAGATAATGTTCATTCTTATTTCCTGATACGATTCCTTTTTTTCTTTTTAATTTATTCAATCACGCGCGCTTAAAATCTGCAGAGTCAGCGTCTTCCCATGCTCTAGACCTGAAGGGATGATTCCTATCAGACTTTAAGTCTACACTTAAATTCCCTTGAAGTCTCTCCGTCCAGACCATGTGGTCTCTGACGTATGTAGTGAAATTTCCCTAGTGTATAAACGAAAACACAGCGAAAAACTCTCTCTTCTGCTACTGCTCTTCTAACAACTTTTTCTCTCTTTTGCTCAGATATCCCTCTCTGATGATCATCTGAGATTTTTATGGTTGTTTCACTTCGGCCTCTATGGTCGAAGCCCGACTAAAGTCTGCTACAGTATAATAAAATTATTTTGGCCATGTATTGAATGTTTCGTTAATGTTGAACAAACATTTAAGTAAATACATTTTATATATATATAAAACATTGGTTCTGTGATTATTTCTTACATCGGTGTTGGGTGAATTTAAATTAAAGGACTTATGCATAGCGCAGTGATCTTGGCTCAGATGAACATCGCCAGTTACGAATTTGCGACCATGGTTTTTTTGTGTTAAAGCTGTTCATCAAAAATTTATGTTCTGAAAATGGAATTAAAACACACTCTTTGATCTGGAATGAGCATTAATTTGTTGAAAATATAAGCCCTATTCATGTGCATCATCTCCTAGAAAAATTTATTGACTGTTTCTGTTTGATATAGAGCAACATTATATTATTATCTCCATGAAAACATTATTTGAATTCAAAAGATATCAAAGAACTTCCACTTCTGCCAGTCTGAAAGCACTATTCTTTTTTCATTAAAATACAGTTAGGGAAGCAGTTACAGAGGAATAATTTCTTCGTCAAAAATAATCATTAGCGATTTCATGAAAAATACATAATTAATTTACAAAAAGACATTTTTGAAAAATTAATTATTTGATATCTACTATATTAGATGGAGTCAGCTATTGTACAAAAGTAATGGCTGGATAATATGCTCGATTTTATCCTACGGTAAAAGCTTATGTCTTAAAAATTTAATGAATTATTTATAAATATAGAGTTTTTTGTCATGTCTCTAATTCAAAAGATATTATTTTTTTAAAAATTTATTCTGTATGAAGGAATGTTGGAATTCATGGCATAGAATGAAATCTGAATATACTGCGCCAAACATTTATTAAAATTTTTGCAATATTTTCTTAAAAACATCATACCCCCTCCCTCAAATTTTGAATGTCAGGATCTTAAATATTATATAAAATCGAATTTTGTATTACAACGAAAACAAGTTGTGATTTCCTTCAACAAGATATAAGAATTTAAGACACATGACTTCAAAAATGTAAGCCAATGATTTTTTTAAAAAGTATATTATGAAATATCTTATTCCTATTGTACAACATCTGCAATTTACTTTAATTCGCTGCAGAACGATCTGAAAGAAAAGCTATTTTTGTCAACATTTTTATTCCGTATGTATAATTTCTTAGATTATCATCACCATACAGTATTATTGGAAGGAAAAACTGATGCAGAATTCAATAAAATTATAAAACTTTAATATGTTAAATATTAACAAATATCTTAAAAATAAGACATAAAAATATTTATAATAATTTCTCAGTCAATCAAAAAACCGTTTAAGTTAAATTTACATTCTCTTATGAAGTAAATATATATAGGTTTTTTGTCGAGTATCGTTGCTGTATAGTGAATCTATAAAAAAAAAAGTGTAACAAAGTGGCCCAATAATCTTAAAATTTCAAGTTGCTTTTTAAACGCTACGGTGTTATTCTATAAAATACATATTAAACATAGATTATATTTGCCTTTATTCAAATTTTAGACCAAACTAAAATAAAAATAAATTTAAAAAGTTCTATGCAAAGTTATGCAAAGAACAGTTTTAGCCCCTCAAGGTGCGCTTTTTTTTATAATTATTATTAAATTACTCGATTAAATATAAGAATTAAAGTAAACGATGAAATATCGAGAAATGAACAATATTAAACTTTCCCGATATTAAAAGTATTAAATTGAATGTATTTAAACTAAGTGTAATTAAAAATAAAGCAAATGATAAATAATTAAATTGAATATTAACTTAGATACATGTAATTAAAAATAAGGCAAACGATAAATTAATAAATTGAATATTAACTCAGCTACGTGTAATTAATATTAAAGTAAACAACAAATTATTAATTTGAATATATTTAAGCTAAATGTAATTAAAATTGAAGTAAACGATAAGCAATTCAGAAAAGTGATCTGGTACATCAAAAGTTATCCACCTAAAACAATAGCCCCTTAAGTGGCTAATAATCTAAATAATCAATATTTTTACTGCATGTTACAAAAAAATGAATGATAATACAACGGTACACATTTTTCTACAAATATCGTCAGCGTCATACACAAATATTACATATACTCGTACGAAAATCGCTTACCACACGGATCTATAAAAATTATTAAAAAGTTATTGGATCTTATAGCATTTCAAGAATTAAAGTCAATTAGCAAATCACTAAAAATAGGATTTCAATGAAAATATTACGAATATATAGGCTGTAACTTACACAAATTAATACTCATATGAAAATCGTTTTCAAAACTGATCAATAACAATTCTTAAGAAACAATATAATCTTTCTGTTAGATATAATATTTCAAAAATATATATTGTTTTAAAATATTTAGTATTTTTGCATTAATTATTCATTCAAATTAGAAAATCCGCAATGTATGATCCAACAAATATTACCAGACAATTTAAACAAATGATAAAAAAAAAAAAAAAAATACTAACAAATTAAAAAAACTCTAAATATACTTAAAACAATATTACCAGATTAAATTTTAAAGAACATTAGAGAAAAAACATTTTTTTAAATATTAGAAATCACTGTTAATTAGGATCTTTTAATAATTATAGAAAAGCTGTGTATAAACCAAAATACATTTGAAGCCATTATTTTAGCCTGTTGATAGAAGAATGATTCAATACCCTTATGTTGCAGCAATATAAAATTAAGATTAAAACAATTATTTTGCAACAAGACAAAAAAGTAGTATGATAGTTTCTCTTTCATTTAGATAGTAGCATATATTATAAAATATTACATTAAATTACGTAATATAATAAATTTCATAAGCGCAGCGCTAAACAAAAAAGTGCAATACATGTTTATAACGGCATAGATATCACTTGATCATGATGTCACATGAATTTATTCCATTGGTTTAACTCTGAATTAAGTCAAAGCTTAGATTTTCGTATGTACTTATTTGTGCGAATGTCAAGGAGAAATCAAATTTGAAATATAAAGTTTAACAGTTATTAAGAAATGTGTTCATACATATATACATATATATACTTTTAATTAAAGATTAAAAAAACTATTGAAAACAGAGTGAGTGAAAGTTGGGGTTTATGGCGCAAGAGCCAAATCTGGTTATGCTGCGCTATACTGAAAGCAGAAAAAAACAGTTCAGTCAATTTCTTGATTACATTTTTCAATTTTTTACATCACTATCTTGCGTTTTACATCACATATGAATGGCACTTTCTCTTGAATATCTGTAAATGAACAGGAATTATCATGTCATGACTTGATTCATGTAGCCTTTTTCTTAATATATATCTACAGCGTGGTCATGGCCGCGGGTTCGTGGATTGTTTGTCTATTTAGTTTTATTAACGTCGAAAACGGAGCCACACGGGCAAATGGCGATGGACCTCGTAATTTTGAACCTCGGTCAAGTGACGAGGATGACACCTGAGCTGAAATCTCCTCCCTTAACTTCCCCACTACGCCAATGGGTGGACTTTGGACCCCGACAGATTTAGCGTGCATCAGCCTCGGCTACACGGCAGGTCTTTGGTGGCGTCAAAACTCGAACCTACGACTCGACGAAAACTGCCAGACACGAGTCCGCTGCCGTATCCACTAGGCTACAGCGGCCCTTCGTGGAAGACAATGTTGAAGTCGATCTGCGTCTTTAAGTCCTCTTTTCCCTTCATGAGAGTTAAATCTGTCAAAACCCTCCCCCTGTCATGTCGTGAGTGTGAAGAGTAGGATATTAGTTCAGATACCTACCTTGTCATCCAATCGTGATATTTAGGTTGGAGTTTGATTCGGTTAGATAAATTTCAGAATTCAATTTAAAAAATACTTCTGTGGAACTTTTCTAGTTGAACAGAAGATTCCTCAGTTGTCCATATTTTTTTTTACTCCCCACTCATTAAATATAGATATTTCTAGTTATCTTTCAATCAAAATGTATTAATTTAATTATCTTTAATCGATATAAATTTACTTCGGATACAAATTACTCTGATTCGAACGGTGACGAGTATATTGATATTCCCTTCAATGAAACGGATTTCCGTAACACAATTTAAACTTATTCATGACAAAATTTATTTTATTGCTCGTTCAAATTGCATTTCGAAATACCAAGGCTATTGGTAATGAACTTCGCCATTTTGATTCACGGTCGAGTGACGATGGCACCCGAGCCAACCAACCCTAACGAAATAAAGCATTCTATTGATTTCTAACATTAGGGAAAAGGACGAGGCTAATGATGATTGACCCCTTAACTTTGAGCCATTGTCAAGTGATGAAGGTCATTACCTGAATTGTCGCTCTCCTCTCCCATTTTAGCTCTACACAAAGCGAGAACTTTAAGTCCTAATTAAGTAAATGTGCCACTCTTGCGTTATTCAACTCTATGCTCTTTGATGGAACTGGGCTCGAACCCGTGATTATACTATAATTTTACCAACCAGAGCTCCAGAAAATGATCACTAAGCTATCATCTATTAAATTGAATACATCTATTTAATGATATCATCCTATTACAATCGTAATAGCATTGTTATTCCGAGATGTCAAATACTTTGAAGCCATTTTAAATTACATTCTCCAACACGCAGTTTCAAGTTATTTTTTTCCAGCACAGTTTTCAGCTTAAAAATGTGAATTTCTACGGGTTATTAGATTGACTATCGTAAGAAAAATAAAGTCTTAATTTTTAACTAGCTAATTGTTAATATAAATATTTAAATAGACTTAAATTATTCCAAGTATGCAGCAGTTTAGTTTTTATTAACGTCGCACTAGAAGCAACACGAGGGCTATGGTGACGGACCTCGTAATTTTGAACGACAGTCAAGCGACGAGGACGACACCTGGGCTGAGGGCCCCCCCCCCCCAAGTATGCAGCAGATATCCGATTAAATAATGAAGTTGCCGAACTTAAGAAATACTTTAAATAAAATATATACGATTCACCACCGATAAAGACAGTTTGATAAGATACATTCGAAATGAAACTTGGATCAAGCAACATTGTGTTAGACTTTTTAAGTTTAATGTATAATAGAATACTTTTATAATCTTCAGTTTCTACAAAAATGGATATCACTAAAATTCAAATGAGATTTATTAACATTCAAAATAACATCGTCAAAGAATAAAAAAAAAAAGTACATGCAAATAAAAAATAAAACCTACAGCTGAATACAGCTATTGTAATCAAGTCACTGACATAGCAAAGCATTTTTTAAACTTCTGATGAAGATAATTGCAGCAATATGCAACAGTAGTTCATAAAACGACTTAAGAGCAATCTTATAAAAACATAATACAAGTTCTTTTCATCATTGAAAACGTTGTCGGCAATAAATAACAATTCTACATACGTGTTAGAAAACCACGATTCAATTCGGACTTATAAAGATAATGTCCACGGATTCCCAAACTTTTTCTTAGAATGTCTTAACGAGAAACTTCTTTTAGTGAAGCACCCCCGACAAGATTCTTCCAGGACACCAACTTCGATCTCATTGTTACTACAGGCAGAAGACCCATTTAAAGATTCACGATTAAAGTGTTTAGCTTTCTTACTGTGGGTGAGTTGATGGAATTTCAGATCGAAATCTTCCTTAAAGTAGGCTCCACATATCTCGCAGACGTGTCTCAAACTTCGGAACAGCCATTGGTTCCTCATATGTTCTCGGACATGAGACATGAAGTCGGATTTGTTAATGATAGCCTCATTGCAGATGCTGCAAATGAACAAATCACCTTTTTTCCGGTGTAGCCTCTGGAAATGCCACTCTAGAAGATGTCGGTAAGTGAAGCTTTTGCCACAATACGGACAAAGCGGGCGTCGCTCCTTGATGTCTGGATAGAAGAGGTCAAATACTGGAAACTCCATGGTGTGACTAAGTAAAGTCATCTCCTATTAGGAAATAAAACAATTAATAGTATAATTCAAAACAATCGAGATATTTTTCACTCACTACAGCGCTACATATGAATTCAAATAGAGTTGATTGATCAATGAAAATATACAAAGTTTCATGTACGTAAAGTAATAAAACTAATTTTCTAAAGTTTGGGTCAGGCGCTAACACATTACATTTTTTTTTATCACCGTTGGTTTTCCAGATACACACGTTGTAATTCTAAATTAACTATCACCTCATGTAAGAGTAATACCACGCGGCACGAGTGAATATTTTGTAATCGAACTTTTGCATTTTGAGATATCTTGATGCCACTAATCACCATCAAGATAGTGTGTTGGGTATCTGGGCCTGATTCAGTTAAATCTGCCGAAGTCCCAAGTTCTCCCGTTTGCATGGTGTGGTAATTTGAGGAGGGAGGTGCCAGGTCAGGTGTCATCCTCGTCACTTGACCGAGGCTCAAACTTACGATGTCAGTCGCCAATAGCACTCGTGTTACTTCTAGTGCGACGTTAACAAAGCCACCAACCATTTTGAGATATCAAGGAACAAGGTTAAAGTCGTGAGCTTCGTGATTGGTGATTATACGTTAAGTTATGGGATTGAGTCTCGATTCGAGCACAGACTCGCCGTATAGAATAAGGATAATTATGGAACCACCTTAAATGGAACTGAGTGTTGAAGTTTTCACGGGGTATAATATGAAAATCAGGAAATGGAGCTGTCATCTCCTATGTCATTTTGTCCTCTGATCGTATTTCAGAATATGAGGCTCATCCCACAATAACCCTAAAAAAGTATTTAGTGTGACATTATATACTAATCAGGGTGCCATGGCCCATTAAAATAGAATGAGTTTATATTACACATAGGCTATTACCGTCGCACTTAGAAGCAACACAAGAACTATCGGTGACAGTTCTCATAATTTTGAGCCTCTTTGAAATGACGAAGGCAACACTTCAGCAGGCACCCCTATCTTCACATTTGCATGCCATTTTATCTTGGGAACATTGAGCTTCTTCGTATTTGATTAGCATCATTCCCGCTATACAGAGAATCTATAGTGGCATCAGAACACAAACTGACGACTCGAATAAATCAATGCCGGCCACGACCATGGTTACTCGGTTGGCACAACCCCCATTAAACGAAACGAAATACAAAAGGAAGAAGAATCAAATAACAAACTCTTTGTTTCTGACCATGGTTGAAAATTACGAAGTGCATGTAGGCTTGGTTGTGGAGAGTGGAATACCAGCTAAGATATCGACCTTATCATTTAACCGCAATTCAAATAAGGGAACACATTAGACCGATTATCGGACTTTTTTGTGGGGCAGAAATAGACTGCCGGACAAGGTTCAAGAAACAAATAGTGAACTTCCACTAAGGCTGCGGTAACAAGTGGTCTTGGTATCGAGCATACAGTCGGAGATATTTTATCCAAAGCGCATGACTGAGCCCTGTTTAAGCTAAAGAACTTCCTTGTAGAGAGGCTGATGCACGTTAAAGCTGTTGAATCTCAAAATCCTCATGTAGGCGTTACGTGGATATAGTGAGTGCGTTGCCATCTCAGATTCCAACCTTTTAGGCGCTTTGTCAGGTGGCATGGCGATGAAAGGCCATGCCTCCTGAAATCCATGGTGCAAATCACGATGTGTAAGAAAACTCGCTCTTCGTGCTATCCATTACAATGCCATCTAGCTGTTCACCACTTGCTTTCCGTCCAAGTATTGTAGGTTTGAAACAGCTTGCTTAGATGTTTTCTATCGCCCTCAAATTTTTGTTTAAAAGTTTCGAAACATCCTATATACAGTATAATTTTTTTTCTTCATTATAACTGCTTACAGATAATAGAACTAAATAAGAATTTAAAACAAATATTTGTAAAAAGATAAGCAACTGCATAAAAATTGTAAAAATATTCTCACAACATTGCTACTCTTTAAAACGTTTTGTAAATTTTACGTTAGGGTATTTTTTTTTCTTTAGGTTTGCTCCTCTCTCTGGAAGTTTAATTATTGTCTTCATAAATTTGTAACTTTTCTATCCCATTTAACGTTTAAATGGCAAACTTATTTAACGAAACAATTCTTCAAAGATTATTTATTACATTAATTCTGTTATGAAAACAATTAAGGTACAATTGAGTACAATATAAAACAATTGAGCACATTTAATGAGGAGTTTCTGCAAATTGTTTTCAGAAACAATTTGCAGAAACTCCTCATTAAATGTTCGTGTTTCCTCTTGTGCTGTTAGTTTGTTCTAACAACATTTATCACATTTAATTACGTGTTCTCATTATACTAATTTTTATCTCTCATTGGGAGTAATGTTCTAATAAATTACCTTTAAAGAAACTATTAGCATTTTTACTTTTTTTTGGATAAAACAAAAGTATAAAAGAGTGAAACTGATATCAGTCTGATCTGTTCGTTCTTACGCATTCTATTAACCGTCCTATTAATACACATAGCCAGTGTTCACTTTATAAAATTTCTTAAAGACAGATCATGATATTTAACGTGGGCTTGTTGGTGTCGCTCTGCTTGTGGATAGAAAATGTATGTATTTGTTTTTATTGCTTTAATATTTACTCTCTGTCTTTATTATCACAATTACTTTAATGTTCTCACTGTATTCACTAAAATAAAATTCGTCGCAATATTTTTTAAATGAAGTTATTTCTTATAACTGAAAAGTAGCCTGTTGATAATGGTTTCCTTTTTTCGTGGTCGGCAGAGTTCGAGTCCAGTTACAAGTTTGAACTCCCATTTCACCTAGGAAGATTCGTGTTGAAAATAGGAGCTAAGGCACATTAAATTAATTTTTATTGCTCTATACCCTTAACGTGGAGAGATATATGAGTTTATTGAGTAATGTACCAGATCATTTGACCATTTGTTTTAAAATTAACGGTGAATAACGAATAAAATCTTAATTTTCTGTTCCTAGTCCAATAAACCAATAATTAGCCAATCGAATGATAGTCAAATCAATCGAATGATAATCAAATCAATCGAATGATAATTAAACCAATCGAACACTGTTTACGTATATATAAAGCCCCTCGTTCTTTGCACAAGCGAGTTTTTAAAATTAAACCTTGATGAATAAATTGTCGGTAGAAAGATAAATCGTGTAATCAAGCGTATATGTGATGTAATAAGTGCTAGAGCTGAGTGAGTGTATGTGTGCGTAGTGACGTAATCTTTCTTAGTGGAGTGAAGAAAATCAAAAAGGCTAAATAACTCACTCACTGAGAGTGTAATTAAAAAATTCTTACTATTGACATTTACCCCCAGTCTTTTTTTTTGTGTGTGTGTGTCATTCTCATCACTTGACCGAGGTAGAAAATGACGAGGTTCGTCGCCAGTAGCCCTCCTGCTACTTCTAGGTACGTTAATAAACAATAAACAAATAATTTTTTTTTGTAAGCCGTTAAAACATCTTCCAACATTTTTTGGTTTAGTTGTTTTATAAGGGAAGTGGAATGTATACGAAAGCAATAAATTAATAACTAAACAAACAATTTTGTATTAGATTTGGATTTGAACAAAAACTAATGGGTATCTTTCTTTCTCCGCTATTTGTAACCGATATGAAAACAGCCTTTTAGTCTTAAAAAACTCATTTAAATAAGCACTTCATGAGCGAAGTTTAGTAAAATTGTTGCAAATTCTGTAAAACAAGGAAAAGTGGTGAAGTAAAAGAGGGTCGGAAAATATATTTGTAAAAAATATTTTTGTAGCGGCAAAATGGTTACGGCTTCTTTTACATGTCAGCGAAGCTTTCTAAAAATGTGAAGTAATTTAATCAACAATGGGAATTTGTATACAGGACAAGCAAATTGACTTTCAGATTGATGTATTAGATATATAAGCGTAAATGAGCTTTTTGTAAAAAAAAAAAATCTTTTTTGAATATTCTTTTAGTTTTACTTTGATTAGAGTCTCTTCGTTTTTACAGATTGTTGCCGACAACTCCACTTCTATACCCGAGAAAGGACATTTGTTTCAGTGTGGTAAGTAAATGTTCATTATAACACGTGTGTTCTTGTGCATAAGAATACTTTTTTAAGTAATTGCAAGCTTCTTTTAATCATTTATTTGTTGAGAACGTTAATAACACTGAATTCTTCATAGAAATTTCATTGGCATGATTTAATAAAATGCCTAAAGAACACGGGGGAATTTTCATAGCAATAAACACCATATCATACTTATATGTCGTTGAATATAGATTTAAAAATAGGTTTAAACAATTGTGTTCATTAAAAATATTCAAATTAATCAAAATAGTGTAGAGGCAGTAACGGTGAAAGGTTGTGGGGATTCAATAAAAGTTACCTTTATTGAATCGACACAACCTTTCTGATTTCTGATAATAATTTCTTATCTGGCTTATAAGTTACACATGGACAGTAAAATTAATTTTAAAATACAGAAAGAATAAATGGACGGAGCCTCTTTTACAAAGGAACTCGGCGAGAGCTTGACGTATTGAAGAGTAAATCGTTTCATTCTGTCGCTAGAGGACGCTTCTGCAGTGCGGGGCAGTCAATATATAGCAGATGTGGTCATTGTGTGGCCTTCGCATGCGAGTGGTACGGCTCCTATGCAAAAAAAAAAAAAAAAGATATGGTTGGAAATATGGGAAGCTAAAACAACTCAATGTCCAAAATTAAGTAATTTACTTCCTTTGATTTACAAAGTTTTTATCAAGCTTAAACTTATCAATATCCAAAGGTAATTATCTTATTTCATTTCTGGTTAGTTAAGAAATATAATAATGTTAATCAAAAACATACTAACAATATTGTACTGATTGACTAAGTGACTTATTTCTTAATTACCAATTTATTCTTATCAAACACTATTATTTAAATAAGTTTTCAAGTGAATTTTTTAAAACTCTGTAAAACTAAAAGAGAATTTAAATGATTTTTTGTAAAAAGTTTCAGAAGTAAATATTAATTTTTGATGACTTTACAGATTGCGGGAAGGTAAATGAAATGAATGCACGAATCATCGGAGGTTCTGAAGTTAATCCACCGCATAAATATCCTTGGATGGTAAGTACTGTATCTCTTTAATTGCACGAATAATCATCTAATCATCACAAACGGATTTATTTTCTATATTATGTACATAATTACATCCAAAATTTTATTATTTTGATATGTTATGTTTATATAGTTGATTTATATATTAAGCTTATATAGTCGTTTTTTTCCGTTTTTACTCTTAATATTTGGTAATCCAAATTTTTAAATTCTACCAATAACTTTTTTTATAAATACTAATGTACACCATTGTTTTCTTAATTCAGGTAACTATTGGAAATTCACGTGTTGATTTTCAATGTGGAGGAGCGCTCATAACACTACAATATGTTCTTACATCCGTTCGCTGTGTGTAAGTTTCACATTTGTCAGAATTCCCTAATACTCTTGAATGAATATATCTTAAACTGTTGGCTAAAATTGAGTTCATAGTTTATCCGTCGTAACTTATTGACTTTCGGAAATAAATTTGTGACGTTGGGCTATTCGTGATTTTCTCTTTACTAACCTTGGGGATTTTAATTGAAATTGATTGCACCGAGTCGGATAGAAGCGACATCCCGTTAAAAATCGTCTAAATTAATTGTGAGACAGGTCGGTCATTTCTCTCGTAAAAGTCAAAACTGTCAGTGGAAAGGGTTATTTGTTTAAATGAATTTATAACGCTGAATGATCAAGGTATATATTGTGCCAAATACAAGGCTATGATATTAAATTTCTTTTAGTAAAAACAATTTAAAATTCAATTCCATGATAGAGAATAAATTAGAATGCAATAATATAATAGGATTCTATGAATTAGGTAACACCAACGTCCTTTAACATTTTAAATATATTTGGTTGGGGATATTCCCCAAATAAATAAATAAAGAATAATGAAATAAAGAAACAAAGAAATGAAATAAAGAAACAAACAAATAAAGAAAATGTGTAAGAAATAAATTGTTTCATACCAACAGAATTAAAAACGAAGCATTCAATCACACATACACACAAAAGCAACGAAAAAAAAAAAAGAATAAAAATACCTACTAATTGATTTTGTAATGTTGAGCTATTTGCAACTTTAACTTCAACTAACGGATGGGTTTACTTTCTGTTATTGCTTAATTTCGAGCTCCTGGCCAATCAAATTTAATGTGATCGACACAAATTAGATGAACTTGAGTGGAGTTGCGAATGGAATTTAAGAAGATATGGGGATACGGAAAATCGAATATTAGAGGAGGAGTTACTCGTGAAAATAGTAGTGAGTGGACGATAATTGGCGTATGGTAGAAATTGAAGTTTATCAAGTAAACCGACAGATATGACACGTAATTTAAATTCATTATAGTTTGTTTGGAGTTGACGAATCCACTCAGAGGAAATTAAAAAATTTTAAATATTGAAATGTTTTAAGAAATTAATTTTAATGATTGCTTAAATTGTAGTTTTTCTTGCTTTCCAAAATACATATTTTATATGTGTTCAGATGGGGTAAATAAAAACTTTTTCTTAAAATCACCTAATTAAAAAAAGTTTCTCACAGAGTAATGTGTCCATTCAATAATCTCGGTCACTGAGATGTGTTATTGCGTTTATTTTCCTGAGTATAAATCAGAAAAGAGACTGGGATTTATTTTGTGAAAGTTTCGTGAATTTTATATGAGTTTCATAAATTGAAATGTATATCCACTAATTTTCTTTTTACCTCGAAACAGAGAATATGATGAGGTTGTTATAGTTGGTATAGGAGTCCGCAACCTTAGTGAGTCATATGAACAGATTCTATCCCAAACGATAAAGAAGCATCCTTTGTACGAGAAAGATCCGATTAAACATGACATTGCCTTGATCATGCTTCAAAGACCCGTTAACCTGTACCTGGACGTGAGCACCATTTGTTTGCCCCACAACTATGATCTCGAGAAACCTGGAATAGATGCAGTAGTTGCAGGATGGGGATATTATTCTAACGGTAATAATATTCCTTTTATTTAAGAATTATAACTATAGAATTATGTTTGACGTAACTGAAACGCTAAATTGCTATTATCAATAACTGGATAAATTTTAAAACAAAACCGCTAGACCGGTACATTACCGCGAACTCCTTAAACCATGAATATAAAATAAAAATTTATAATAATAAGGCATTTTATTTTATTCCTGTATACAGCGACAAAAATATTTGAAAGTAAATTCCATTCTGAACATAAATATGTAAAAAATTCAATAAATTTGTATTAAATGGAAAGTAATGTTTATATATGTAAAATTTTTAACATAAAAACAATTATTAAATCTATAACTAAAAACTTATCTCTTTTTAAGATATTTTAGAAAAGAAATACAACAGAATAACACACTGATCTCTTATTTATTATCAAATATCTGAACAAAATAATTCCTATACATTGAAAAATCTAATTCAGTTCCTTTACGTGAAGGCTTAGTATTTGTTAAAAATTCATACACTGTTTGCAGACATTTCCCCATTTTTCAAGTTGAAAATATTCCAGTTATTTTTTCTTTACGATTTTAAAAACATTTTTATTTGTGTGTGTGATAGATATGGATTGCCTTGTACAGTGGCGCCACATCAGTGACCCATGGCGAATAAATAAGTACTATTAAGTTTGTTATAGTTATGCATATAATACATCGGATTCCCGTTAAAATCAATAAAGAATTACCGATAACAATTTTAGGCAAAAATTTGCAATTTACCATTGAACCGAGTAAAAAGTATTGAAATCTCTAGCATCGATAATTTTTCTAGTTCCATAGTCTTATAGTTGAGGTTTACACTTTATAAAACAAAATACTTGCTTTTCTAAATTTATAAATAAGGGATTATACATATATTTATGTATCAGAAGATAACGAACTAAATGTATTATGAAAAAAACTTTAAATGCGAGAGTCCTACAAATTCTCAAGCTCATCCTCGTACACAAGAACTTGGTATTAAATAGTTTTTCGATGCAATTATTATTAACCTAGTCTTAGATAATTATTTTTATAAACATTTACAGTACAATAAGAAATAAATAAAAAGTGTTTGTATTCAACTTCTATTTATAAAAAAAGGAAATTCACGCGTTATACAATTTTTTTTCCTCAAACAATAATTTAAGGATGAAAATAATTGTGATGCACTAATTTTTAATAACTGTCTTTAAACTTGTTTTACGTGTTTAAGGTTCTAATATAGCAAATCGTTTATTGAGTAAGCTCATTGAAAATTTCTATAAAATGTTTTCGATTTCAGAATACGACAGAAGTCCAGTTCTAAAAGAAACTGTAATGAAAATATTTCCAGGTACAGAACAGATTGTAGCCAAAGGGGAAAATTCGAGCGAAACCAGTGATGTAAGACAAATTCTATTTACGAGTTAAACATGCACAGTTTTAAAAATATAAAGCACCTATAGTAATTTCCATCAAAATATCAGCAAATAAACGACACTTGGTTCATTTCCTCACGGCTCAAAGAAAGTTAATTTATGGTATTGAAAAATCGACCAATTGTATTATTTAACGTAATTAATTACTAAAGTGAGAAATTTCTCTATTATACGTGTCTTTTTTTATTCCTTCGAATGATTTTTATCTCAAATTTGGAGAAGTTTTAAATTTCATAAAGTTTCGCCGAAACATTTGTGAATTATCATCGCTGAAAAATGAGTCCTCAAAGGTGAAATGGAAGTTTCAAACTGTTACAGAAATAACTGTTTTACCCACACAATTTTTTAAAAAATTAAAAATTTATAAGCAATATTTTTCAATTTCAAAAATACGGAAAAAGAAAACAAAAGGAATTTTTTGAAAAAAATATCAGATAAATAATGATTAATTGGGGGAAATGAAATTTTAATTATTAATGCATGTTATATAATTCTCAATTATAATGTTTCATTGAATTTCCTGCAGATTACTCAGTTATGTATAGTAAAAAAAAATTAGAATACATAATATTTAATTTTTTTTTTTGGATAAGATGTGTGAAAATAAGATATATATATATATATATATATATATATATATATATATATAATTTTATGAAGTAAATTCTTCGAAGCTTCTTTTTCGTCTTTTTTTATTTCTTTGGCTTCTCATTAATTTCGTACCATTTGGTTCCCTTTCCTTATGCATTATATACATAACCATTACTGTACAAAAGAAATACGTAATAATGATTATATAAATTAATTATAAATTAACTACTTGTAGAAATCATAAAACTTAAGCAATATTTAAATTTCATGACTAAAAATTTTCGCTAAATTGGAAAGGAATTCTTGTATACACTCGTTTTGAGAATCCAACATTCCCTCTTAAAAAATTATTATAGAACAAATTTATAAAAACCATAAAATTCAAAAATCAAGGACCAAACTTAAGAACAATGGAATAAAATAATACAAAACTAATGAGAAAGAATATAAAAGAAAGGATACAAAAGTCTATTTTGCTAACTGAAAATAACGTAATTAATTTCAAATGTACATGTCTTGAGATCGAGAATCATAAATTGAGTTATTGAAACCATTACCTTCATCATTCAATTGTTCTCTTTGATTATACACAAATTAACTTTGCTCGAATCATTAACTATAATATCAATTTTGTGAGGCTATTATGAGAATGGCGATATGCACGAAGTGTGCTCACTCCTTTATTAATGACTGTACATTAAAATTTCTTAACATAATATAATTTCTCAAATAATTCATATTTAGCTAAACTATAGCAATGGTAAATTATAATGAAAATACTAGAAATTTTAAATAAAATTAATTTTTCTACGATGTATAGCAGATTTGGTTTTATTAACTTCGCACTTGAAGCAACACGAGGGCTATTGGCGACGGACCTCGTAATTTTGACGAGGACGACACCTGAGCTGGCACCCCCTCTCCTAACTTACACACCACGCCACTCTAGGCCTCGACAGTTTTAACGTGTATCAGCCCCGGCTACACAACGGGTCTTTAATGGCCAAGGCTAGAACCCGCAATCAACGAAAACCGCCGGCCACGAATCCGAAACCATGACCAGTAGGCTACCACGGCCACACGATATATAGCAGAGAGTGTTAACAAAGATCATTAAATCTCAATGTAATAATAATATGAATGTATTTATTGTTTATTATTAAATATTGCACCTATTTGATACCAAAGTAGGTGCAATACTTACAAGTTTTCAATGAAAATAAAGGAAACAAAACTCCGAACGCTTTTTGTTTAAAATTTCTTGAACAGTAGATCTTCATTTTAGTTTTGGCTGATATTTCGAATGATATGTGTTATTTAGGCTCTTAGTTTCATTATTTACCTTAGGGTGATACCGGCTCCCCATTATTTGTGGAATACAAAGAGGAGCTTCGGCAACACGTGATTGGCGTTCTTTCAAAAGAAGAACGCGGAATGACATACTTTGCAAGAGTATCGTCTTCTTTGACATGGATCTTACAGAATATTCAAGATGGTGCTATGTGTCAATAAGTATCGGAAGTAAGTATTAGATCCACTGAAAATTATTTCTAATAAATGTAGAATCCTCGTACATTCTATTAGATAATTATCTAAGAAAAGTTTCCTTAGCTGTCGCTAGATTATTCATCAGAATTCAGGTTAATGACTTGAAAAGCCTTGGAATTATTAAGTTGTTCATTTATTACATAACGTATTTAAAACAGTTTCGAATCCTAATCACCTCAGCACTAAATTCTTTCCTGTTCATAAATCCAATTTCCCAGTTCTATTCACTCATTACACTTCAATAATCTGCATGAGCCATGCTTCAACCAACAGAAAACATTTTCAATTCAAATGACATCGTTTAATGTCCTAAAGTGTTAGTTGAAGGGCAAAACGCGGCAGAGCCCACGTTACAGACATAATATTTCTCTTGTTCACTAAACGCAGTAACACTTTTCAGACTCAAGAATACTGATAGTAAGCCTCCGTTTAGGGGAATAGAATATAATAATTATAAATAAGGAAAATATAAAATTGAAATTGAATAAAAACTAAATCTGGCTTCGTTTTATCCCCAAGAATGTCAGCGAATATGCTACAGAATTATATTTTATACACGCGACCACGACTCAAATATCTTCCTGTAATCCAGTGATGGTGAACGTTTGAGGTTGTGTCAAAATGCGTTCAAAAAATACTTAACGCGGGTGTTGTGTACATCTAGAAATATCCATACTTTTGTGCTGTTTTTAACTTTATTTTTTTTTTTTTTTTAAAAAGAAGTTATATTTGCTTATTATAAAAACAATAAGTACATTGTCTTTTTTTGTTACTGAATTTAATTTACTAAACTTCGATTAAAGGTTGGTATTTCCTACATTTCAAGCACAAGTAAGCTCTGTCAACTTCATCCATTAGTCGGTTTATTTTACTGTTCTTAATATTATTTAACATTGATAATAAGGTTTCACAAAAGCACGTAATGGAAAGGTTGCTAGCAAAACCGCCACTTTATAACAAGGTTCTAAAATATCATGCAATCGTTTCCAAGCATTCCAAATTAACTTCTTCATAAGATTTTTTTTTCTGTATCTCAAGTTTTGACCTCAAGTTGACAAAAACACTTCGTATCCAGATGTCTTGAAATATTGCAAAATTTGCATCTCAGTTTGCATACACAGGAATTAAAAAATGGACTTATAATTCTGGTATGTAATTGCGTAAAAATATGCAGTTTACGTTTAATTAGTTTAGTTTTTATTAACGTCGCACTAGAAGCAACACGAGGGCTATTGGTGACGGTGAGTGAGTGAGTGAGTTAATGTAAAATTTATTGGCGCAAGAGCCAGATATGGCTATGCTGCGCCAAACAAGATTAAACTGTGGTCTAGACATGAAGTTGAAAAAAAAGGTAAAAGTGGTTGACAAGAAAGAGGGTCGAAAATAGAGAAGGATCGCTAGGGTATCCCGGGAGTGCGTCACCCGTGTTTACCAAAGACAGTAAACCCCATGAGAAAGAAAGATCCCTAGGGTACCTCAGATTCATGAAGCCTATACTTACCTGAAGAAGGCAAGTCCCTGAGGTCCCCTGATATAATCCCCAGGGGCAGGGTGCCCGGCTATACCCCCAGACGCTGGGTACCCATTTTAGTCGCCTTTTACGACATGCATGAGCTACAGTGAGACTATTCTGTCATCCTCGGTCGCCACACGGGTCTATTAGCAACGGATCTCGTAATTTGAACCACGGCCAAGTGACGAGGATGACACCTAAGCTGGCACCCCCCTCTCCTAACACCCACACCACGCCAACGGGATGACTTTGGGCCCCGAACAGATTTAACGTGCATCAGCCCCGGTTACATGACGGATCTTTGGAGGCCAAGGATCGAATCGCGACTGAACGAAAACCGCCGGCCGTGAGTCCACGACCTTGACTACTAGGCTACCGCGGCCCCGTCAGTTTACGTTTAAAAATTTGTTAGAAGCGTTGATGTTATAATTTTATAAATCAACAGTTTTCAGAAGTCAAAGCTGAAAAATGTTTTTTATAATGAAAGAAGTATTGAAAATATTTTTTAAGACATGAGAAATAGCAGATTAATAAGCTTTTAATATATATTTTTCTGCAGGTATAAATTGTTCGTTCTTCAGTTTGAATAATTTTTGTGTTGCACATCATATTTACTATTTAATTTTAATTGAGAGTTAAATACACAAATATTTCTGTTGATATTTTGAATGGGATCATTCTGATAATATTAAAAGAGTGCTGGTGAAGTTTAATGGCGCAAGAACCAGATGTGATTACGCTGCACCAATCAAGGTGTAACTATCAGTACGTATGGAAAAAAGATAAAAACTGATTGACGAGAATGATAACTAGGGTATCCGGGGGGGAGTGCATCACACGTGTTTATCAAACGTAGCAAACTACAAAAGGAAGAAAAGATTAATAGGGTGCCCCAGGGTCATGAATCACGTAACTACGAGGGACGTTCCGAAAATAATTTTCATTTTGTTTCAATAGGAAAATTTATTGCATAAAAAAAATAAACCATGTTATCATGAACTATACACCTTGTACTATTTTTCGACATAGTCGCAATTGACATTGGAGTGAGTGAGTGACTATGAGGTTTTATGGCGCAAGAGCCAAGGTAGGCTATGCTGCGCCAAACCAATTGACTTTGGAACATTTGTCGTAGAGCTCAATCAGTTTGGAAAAATCACCGTGGTAAAACTCAATGCCCTACAATGCAAAGAATTGTCGCCCAGCCTAATCCACCTCAGCATTGTTTTGAATGGACCTGAGCACGACTAATACGCAGTTTGGACGCCACGTCCAATACCATTATGTCTAGGGACGCCCTTTTAGATTTTTATCCTTCATATTCTGCATTCCTTCACGGAAAATACAACATTAGCTTCCAACCAATTCACGAGACATGACCTGTTCACCATTCACATCTGTAGACGTTCCTGGATGACTAGTCCCACGTACCGGATAATAGCTTGCACTTCCATTGCAGACTACATTGTCAGTTACGTCGCGGGCACACTGGTCTGCTGCTACCCTATTTTCTTCATCGCTCTGCACATGAGTTAATCCTCCTCCACTGACGCTATTTCTATCGTTGAACCAGCAATGGGTTGGGATTCTTATGGCAGATGTTTTGTCTGATATTCCATGAGCTCTTTAAAAAAAAAAAATGACGAAAACTACTGTCGGAACATCCCTTGAGTTTAAAGAAAGCAAGCCCATAAGGTTTCATTTCAGTAGGAAGGGATTAAGATAGATTATCGCACCGGATACGGATAGCTGTATTTTTGCTTCTGTCTGAAACACACTGTGTTTTGATGGAACCGAATTTAATATCCGCCATATAATATGAGGCTATGTTGACGAAAGTTTAGCTTTGAAATAGAAAAAAAAAGAAAAATGTGTAAGATTTACAATACAAACAATGAATTGTGGATCTGTTAGATTTTTGGAAACAAGATGCGAAAATTATAAAAGAGAGGAAGAAAAAAGAGAATTTTTACGATAAAGAATTTTAATTAATTTCTTATTTATTATGGAATGAATACATTAAAACAATTAAAAGGAACGATATTATTACAAAATATTTATCACCTCTTAAAGGAAATTAATATCTATTATTTTTCTGAAATTACTAATTGTTAATAAGGAAGATTAAATGCTTTAAAGATTTTTGTAAATAACTACTCATTCAATGTTACTTTTTTTTCAGAATGTCATTAAGGAACGGAAAACAAATTTAATTACAGATGATTGATCATACAAATCTTAAACTGTGCACATTTCTTATAGAATGTTTTATGCCTCTATTACACTTATCCGATTCCTTGTACACCAATTTGAAATAAAAATATATAAGTGAAAAATTTAATTTGTTTCTTATGATGCATTTTCTTTTATATCGTAGACTGTTTCACCTCAAACCTCACTCATATCTTGCATTCATTCATTTGAAAAGGAAACTTAATTTCTTTTCCTCTACTGCGCATTGATTATTATTGTAGCATGTCATCAAAATAAATTACGAGAAATTTAACTGGACATTTGTGCATAATACATTTTCGAAAAAACAAATACTATATAGATTTTTTCTGATAAAACTGAAGAGAAAAATTCTACTTGTGTGTTATTTAACTTGTCAGTACCAGTAAAGAGGATTATTTCCCTATTACTCTTCCGCAACTTATTTAAGTTCAAGATAACAACTATTAAACTGCATAATAATGAACATACAATCACTCATAACTGTACAAATCTTTATATTTTAGTTCAGTTTTTTATTAACGTCGCATTAGAAACAACACGAGGGGTTAGTTTAGTTTTTTATTAACGTCGCACTAGAAGCAACACGAGGGCTATTGGCGACGGACCTCGTAATTTTGAACCACGGTCAAGTGACGAGGACAACACCTGAGCTGGCACCCCCCTCTCCTAACATCCACACCACGCCAACGGGAGGACTTTGGGCCCCGAACAGATTTAACGTGCATCAGCCCCGGCTACACGGCGGGTCTTTGGTGGCCAAGGATCGAACGCGCGACTGAACGAAAACCGCCAGCCGCTATCCACGACCTTGACCACTAGGCTACCGCGGCCCAAGAAACACGAGGGCTATGAGACGGACCTCGTAATTTTGAACCACGGTCAGGTGACGAAGACGACACCCGAGCTGGCACTCCCTCTCCTAACATCCATACCACGCCAACGGGAGGACTTTGGACCCCGACAGATTTAACGTGCATCAGCTCCAGCTACACGGCAGGTCTTTAGCGGCCAAGGATCGAACCCGCGACTGAACGAAAACCGTTGGTCACGAATCCGAATTCATGACCACTAGGCTACCGTGGCCACCTTTATATTTCAGTTATTTATATTTTAGTTATTTATTTCAAACAAAGCATAATACTGAAACTGCTCCAAACAATTCTTTTGAAGAAAATAACTACAGAAGCTATAAATTGTCGCATATCAGTTCTTCATCCGTGTGAACTGAAACTCTTAGGTTTGCCATTAATGTACAAGTTTTATTCATCATTTATCCACAATTTCATTTATTTTGATTTTTAAAAAATTTAATTTTTTTCTATTTCTTTTGTTTCGCTTTAAAAAACTTGAACCACGATATGAAACAAGTGCATTTTTTTTAATATTCTTGAGTAAAAATACAGTTCTACACTTAGGTGTATTTGTTAATTTTAAAAAATTAAAATCGTTAAACAATGTAATTAATTCGTATACGGTACGCCGAGGAAGCCACTAAAAATGTAAGGTACACCTACGGTTCACTATTCAGTTATTTATTCCATAAAATACATAATTTGTGTGCAATACGATGAAGGACGGTGAGCGTCTAAACGGCGAGTCCTTTGTGGTATCAAGGCTCGAACCCATGACTCAGTGCAACCGTCGGCCGCGAGTCCGAGACCTTAACCACTAGGTTACCGCGGCCATCAAAGAAAGTTTGAAACATATCTAAAGGCCTGTTATTGATAGCAGAAGTATGTTTTAAGCATTAAAGCTTTTACAAAAACTTTATGAAATCGGTTAATATATCAGACCAGCACAAATAAATACAAAACAAAAATTAATATCATGTTTTATTAATAATTATTTGATACATAAAAAAATATCTTAAAAATAAACGGTTAAAATAGCATTAAAAGCGAAGTACATTGTGCTTCCGAATTCGGCGGGAACATGAAATTTAGTCGTTGTCTTAATAAAAATTCAAAAACTTAAAGAAAAAATTGTTTTTAAATGACGCGAGTGAAGGGATATAAATTTTTCAAGAGAAAAACATAACTTCAACTGCACATTGACTCAAGATTTGAAACGCTCATTAGCCTAGAAAATAAGTCACTCTGAATCCAAAACAAATTTGCATTCAGTCCTAAAAGTTCGACACTTGCGAGTCGTTTAACACAGTCACTGTAGGTCTTATTCAATTTTTTCAAAAACTGCTTAGGTGTACGACGATAACTATAGTAATAACAAAATGATGTAAAAATGCACTGCGGCTACAGATAATGTTTGCATTGAGAAAATTAATAAATTTGTAAAAATAAAAATCATGCTTTTATAAACAAGCTTCTCCGATTTTAGTTAACGGGGGGGGGGGAATTCCTTTTTCAATAGATATTCATTGTATCAGATATTTAATTTTTCTTTCCTTTTGTATTCTTAATTGTCTTAGTAAAGTTTTAAAATCTGGAAACGAAAGAACTATTCGATAATAGCGATGCGTGAAAAAATTGATAATTACAAAAATTCAATTATAAAATCTTCAACAATTAAAACAAATAAACTAATGAACTAAGATGTGTATGTTATATACTGCCATGGGGAATAATTAATAGTTAACACATTGAAAAAATTGGTTATTCTATATATTGAGATTATAAATTATTCTATATATTGAGATAGGCTTAGAACAAAAATTTTTTTTCAAGTTTGGCGAAAATTATACATTTTCGTCATTACTAAGTCAATATGTAAAATATTTGCAATCGAAATGAAATTCGATAGAATAATTACTGAACAGGGCCGAATCCGTAAGAAGCTGCATGCATGAAATTTTTTTTTGATATTTATATACACCAAGAAATTTTTTTAAATGTTATTTGACAGAAATTCCATGAATGGATACTTGGTTTAATCTAAAAATATTTCTGAAAGTAAAATGAGGATGAATTCATATTTGTTTACGTTAAAAAGACAATAGATGCTCATCGGTTAAATTTGGTCACATTTTCTAGAGGATAAGACAGACCCTTAATAAATGTTGTCTCTGCTTCAGAAATTTGTTTTCCTAACAACTCATTTTCACTTACTATTTTGAAGTTATATTTATGTAGCATTAAAACGATATTTTCATTTGTCGCCAAACTGAGGTAAGGATACAATAAATATATTTTTTTTACCAAATTTGCTTTTAAAAAATTAATTTATGAGAAAATGTGGCCCCAGATAACCAATGAGTACTAAATCGCATTATTGAATCGAATATTTTCGCTTTCAGAACAACATTTGTTCCTCATCAGAACCTGCATTATCTTTTGCAGAAAGTCGCATTTCCTTTGGGAAATAAAGTTTCTCTACTTCACAATCTTTAGGCTTCGATATGAACACTTGAAGGAAGACTTCTTTAAAACAAGGTAAATTTCTGTCACTTATTTCGGAATACTGCGCCATGTAAACTTCGAGGATGGCTTTCTTCATTAGATAAAACTTCTCAATCGTTGCTTCATGTTTCAAACGGATGGATGAGGCGATGTATCCTGGAGAAAAAAAATAGTTGTGTGTTGTTTTAATAAGTACATTAATATTCTATTCTGTATGATCGACAAAAAGAATAGTCCCCTTTACAAACTTTTGAAATTCACATCGCATCTGGACAAAGTCGGGATCATTGTTAATGACTGAAATTGAATTAAATTATAGTGTAATTGGAGAACCTTATTAAAATAGTCACCCTATACAATCCTAAGAGAAAAATATGCGATTTCATGTTCTCTTAAAGTTTGTCCTATGATTTTTGAACAGTCCTAGTTTAAATGTTTTTATTGTGCACAAGTAATCATTCCAATTCAATGGTGATGATTAGAAGGGTTAAGTTTATTAACATCACACTAAAAGCAACTCGAGAGCTATTGGCGAAAGACATCGTAATTCTGAGCATCTCTCAAGTGACGAGAACGACACCTAAGATGCCCCCCCTTCCGGTCTTAACGTCCATACCACTTCAACGGGAGCGCTTTGAGCCTCGACAGATTTAACGTGCTCCGCCTACACGGCGGGTAGTTAGTGGCACCAAGGCTCGAACCCGCAATTCGACAAAATCGCCGGATGACTAGGATTGATGTAATGTGAAAGTGGAGTTTATTGGCGCAAGAGCCAGATGTGACCATGCTGCGCCAAACAAGATAAAATTAGAACAAGATAATTGGTTGATAAGAAGGAGGGTCGAAACTGAAGAAAGATCGCCAGGGTATTTCGAATGTGTGTCACCCGTGTTTACCAAAGACAGTAAACCTCATGGAAATGAAAAAGATCACTAGGGGGTCACGGGATCATCATGCCCATTCCTACCTAAAGAAGGTGACCCCCTGAGGTCCTCTGATATAATCCCCCGAGGCAGGTTGCCTGGCTATACCGCCAGGCGCTGGATACCTATTTTACTCGTCTCTTACGACATGCATGAGCTAAAGTGGGAAAATTCTTTCACATCCGGTCACCACACGGGACAGTGATTATGTGAGAGGAAGGGACACTGTCTTTAAAACACGGTAATGTATTTATTTCGAGTTTACTGAAATCTGGGATTTCTCTTACTCGGTATGAGTAATATTACAACAAAAAAGAAAAAAAAATTACAAAAGAATCTCCGAAGGTGAAGGTAGATTTCTCGTAAGAAACGAAGGGGTAGGTGGGAGAAGTTGTTTCACTTAGCAGCCAGCCAATGGCGTTGCGTTCTTTCAGTCCTCGGAGTTGGGGCAAGTAGTGTCTGTTGCCCTCTAGGAGTTTGATGGTTGAGCGGATGAAGGCTACTTCCTGATGAGTTGATACTTGGCCTTCAATTAGAGGAAATCAGTGGATGAGATGTTCTGGAGTTGAGAATGTAGATTTTTTTTTTCTGGATGACTTTGGAATTTTCAATTTTTAAACAAAGGTAATTCAAGAGCGAGTCGCTTCAAACCGTCGGTTTTAACTTGGATGCATTAAGAGAATATATTTTCCGGTATGAGCTTGGCTATCAAAAGTTGGATTGTTATGGCTTAAAATGTTGTGAAATGAAGATGCTAAATTTGTGATTTGAGTAAGAAGAGGTTCTGTTTGAAGCTCTTTGTGAATATTAGTTTAGGTGCATCTGCAATATTGCGTAATATTTTATTTTGTTCAATTTGAAGAATATTAAGATTTGTTTTTGCGGAAACTCTTCAAATGTGGCTGGCATAAGTGATAATTGAAAGCATGTATATTTAGTATATTAAAAGCTTGTTTTTCAGGAAAAGCTTTGATCTTCGATCCAGGAGTTTTTTTAGCTGGAATAAATCAGATTAGAGTTTTTATTCTTGATTGACAGAATATATGGATGGTAGGTGAGCTTTTTATCGATCAGAATACCGGAATATTTTACTTGATTGCATCAGTTAATTCTTTTGTTGAAAATACAAAAATTCGAGATTGTTTCTATAATTTCTTTCTTTAAAGACTATTGCTATTGGCGTTAATAGCAATTCTCCATTTTGTAAACCAGAATTGGAGGATGAGGAGGTAGCTTTGGACGCGTTTGTGAACATTAACGGGATGGCTGCCTTGGGAAATGATGGCGTTATCATCGGCGAACGTACATATTTCGATGTTTTCGTACTGAGGAATATCAGAAGTGAATAAATTGAATAATTCTGGACTTAAAATACTTCCTTGTGGAGTTCCGACTTGGATTTTCCCTACTTTTGACAGTTTTTTGTTAAAACGGACTTTGGAAGGTTCTGCCGGAAAGAAATCTTGAATGATATTGATGAGATAGGTAGGAAACTAGAGTTGGATTAATTTATATGAAAGGCCGTCATGCCATATTCTGTCAAAAACTTTTTATACGTTGAGAAAGACGCTTACCGTTACAATTTTTTCATTGAAACCTTTCATTAAGTTTACCACTCGAAGCAATTGATGACATGGGGATGTATTCGCTTGAAAGCCATGTTGCAATGGAGGGATGATGTTATTTATTCTGAAAAATTCTTAGATTCTATTTAATAATATTTTTTCAAAAATATTAGCTAGTGTGCTGAGGAAGTTGATTTATCTGTAATTATCAGGACATTTTATATTTTTCTAGCTTGGGGAAGAGGAAAATAATTCCATGTTTTATGCTTTTGGAAAATGCTTAAATATTAAACATTTATTGTAAATTATGGTTAGGTGAGTGATGGCTTTCAAGGGTAAAGATTTTAGTGCAATATTTTTTTAATTTGATCATGATCTGGAGATTTTTTATTGTTTATTGCAACGGGAATATAGTTTTCATTTTTCAGGTTGATAACGGTTATTTCCAGTGTTGAGGTGTGGATACTATTGCAGTGATGTGCTGATGCATTTTTGACGATAATTGCAGTGCCTCCTCTATGAGAAATTCGGTCGGTGAGATGGGTAGTATAGTTCACAAAATTTAGATAATTTGCATGTTGGAGAAAGGTTTCTTGAAGGGGGATGATATTTGGACTATTGTGAATAATATATTGTTGAAATTCTGGCAAGTTGCTGAGGATGCGATTAGTGTTCTAAGAAACTATTTTGAAGGGCGCGGATAATTTTTTATTAAACATTAAATTCGGGAGTTTTCATCAGCTATTTTGAGAATGGCTCTCATTTTTTGGTATTTTGATAAGTTAGAGAAAGCAATTGCGATATCTTGTTCAAGTAGCTCAAAAATTTCTTTAACTTTTGGACTGCAAAGGATTTCCAGATCATTTGTCACAGAGGAGGAAGGTTGCTTTTGTGAGATGGTAGGTAATTGGACATCAGCCGGGGTCGCATGAGGGTATCGCGGAATAGCGTGACATAGGAGTGGCAGAAAGTCTTTCTCCAAATTTTGCTGGGTGTTAGTTCCCTGGGTTTTTGTTCCCTTTAATTTTCAAGTACTTGCATTTTCTTTTTTCTTTCCTCCCATGCATTAGCTTTAGGAGGAGCGTGTGGTTTATTTAGAGGTTTTCACCGATGAAATTGGCTGGGTGATCTTCTCCGCAGATGCAGCATTTGACAGGAGTTTCGATAGCTGTTTTGCAATTTTGAAATAGATGGCATCCTCACTGTGTTAAATATGGAGAAGCTCTTGTACAGAATTTGAAATTGTGGTACAACCACAAGCATCTGAAGCATTGGGCTGGACCAAGTTTCTTGAGCAGTTGTTCAACTGTAATTTTGATGCAGCAGATCTCTGAGTTTTAGATTTCCTTATTATTGTCTATTTTGGGGAGATTCAATAAAAATAAAAGGCACAGATTCTGCTGTTTTTCTGTTCGTCATATTAAACCATTCTTGAGCGTGGATGTTATAATTTTTTTAGGTCCTTTATGATTTCGATTAGTAGCATATCAGCGGGCATTCCTCTGGTGCTTATTCTAAAAAATTTCTCTTTGGGGAGTTGGTAGGTATAACCCAGTGAACTATTCTAATCGATGTATCGTTTGATTGTGCGGTAGGTTATTGGAGGTGGGGGGGGGGGGGATTTTTAAGCTGAATACGGTTAGTTTCTGACAGCTTAATTTCAGTGAGATTTTGGAGTTCTTTTAGTAGGTTCGTAGTTTTTGTTTGAAGAGTTATCAATACTGATCGGAGGTATTTTAATTTTCTTGGTCTGATCCAAATTTGTTACTTGTGATTGATTTTGAATTCTTCCGGGAGTGGAAATTGAAAGTTGATTTGAGTTAGAAGATTTAGTAGAAGCTGATAGTGGAGCAGTTTGCATTTCCTTGTCTGATGAAGAGAGGGCTTGAAATTTGCTTTTGAGTTCGGTTGTCCTTCAGTTTTTTTGTCTTTTAGATTGTTGGTTTTTAATGGGAGAGGATTTTTCAGATTTTTAATTTCTTTGAATTCGTTTTTATTTTTCCGTATTCATTACCCATGCTTGGGAGACTTCTTTAAAGATGGAAACTTCTGAAGTAATTTTATTTGTTTTAAGTGAATTGAATTTACATCTTGCTTCTTCGAGTAAGTTACTTAGCTGTTCGAAGAGCTCGCTTTTATCGTGAGGGCTATTAAATTTTCAAACTGATTTAGTTTTTCATCAAGAAAAATGCATAATTTGAATATGTTAGATGAGAGCTTAGCGGTTTCTAATTCGATATTAATTGCATCCAAATTTAACATTTTAATAAAGAAATGAAGCGACTCACTCGTGTTTGGCTCCGCTTCTTCCAGAGATGAGATAGAGACATCGTCGTTATCCCTGTCCATGGTCGGGGTATCCTGGGTTCAGGGTAACGTCAATTGGAGTCAAATTACAACCGCAGAGTGGTTTGATTCGAAGTAGAAAAACAAATTATACTCAGAATATGTTTTGCATTTGGGAGTTATGAGTTAACTTTTTTTTGCTCAGAAGTCAGTACGGTTTATCATTATCGTCTCCCCAAGAGGTTACAAAAGTTTAAATCAGATGAATCATCATACTAGAAAGCTGAATCGATATGCGATAGAAAATAAGAATTATATCACTGTCTTTAAGAAGAAATTAAATTATTATTTTCTCTCATGCTGCATAAAATTAGGAATTATATAAATAAAACACATTTGGTATAAAATTCGTTGTCTTCCTCTTATTTATATCTTCTTTCCTTTTCTAAAATAATTAAAAATTTACTTTTAGAAAAATATGTATAAAATGCAAAGCCGTGTATCGTGGCACGGTGGATGGACTCTTGCATTGCTGTTAACTGTTTCGTAAAGCACCTCAGCACTTCATTGATTGGATGTTGGCAAATTATTATTTTTCTTTTGATTCACTTGTATTTTAAACAAAGCGTACCTTCTTAAAGAAATTACGAACGTTCACATTTGATTTTTCGAAAGACTTCTAATTGTAATACACGTGTAATATTTATTGTACATTGATGCAAGTTATGTTTAATAATGTCAATCAAAATTTCAAAAAATAACATTTTTTACATTCATACGATCACAGAATGTCAAACAAAAGATTGTAACATATAATCAGTTTGTCTACAAGTGAATTAAATGAATTCATGGCGCTTGAGACAGAGGCGGCTTTGTGCATCGAACAATGTGCATCTGTGATCTATATGCGAGAAAATAAGAAAATAATGGAAAAAGATTGGTTGACTAGAAGGGCCGAAATTTGAGAACAATTGTATACTGGGGTATACCGGGAAAGCATTACCCGAATTCACCAAAGGAAGTAGTGTGAGTGAATGAATGTAAAGCGCTAGAGCCTGTTGTGAGTGAATGTTATTGGCGCCAGAGCCTGTTGTGGCTATGCTGCGCCAAACAAGATTTAACTATGGTCTAGACGTGAAGAAATATTAAAGAAAAATTGTTAACAAGGAGGGTCGAAAATAGAGAAGGATCGCTAGGGTAACCCGGGGGGTGCACCCATGTTAACCAAAGACAGTAAATTCCATGGGAAAGAAAAAGTTCACGATAGGGCCTCGAGGTCATGATGCCCGTACTTATCTGAAGAAGGCAAGTCCCTGAGGTCTCCTGATATAATCCCCAGGGGCAGGGTGCCCGGCTATACCCCCAGACGCTGGGTACCCATTTTAGTCGCCTTTTACGACATGCATGAGCTACAGTGAGACTATTCTGTCATCCCCAGTCACCACACGGGTCTTGAAAATAGAGAAGGTTCGCTAGGTTATCCCGGGGTGCGTCACCCATGTTTACCACAGACAGTAAACTCCATGGGAAAGAAAAAGATCACTGGGGTGCCTGGGGGTCATGATGCCCATTCTTACTTTAAGAAAGCAAGTTCCCACCAAAGGCAATAAGTCTCATGGTTACAATAAGTCTCAAGTTACCTATTGAAGGCAATAAGTCTAGTTAAGCTAGTGAAGGCAATAAGTCTAGTTAAGCTAGTGAAGGCAATAAGTCTTAAGTTACCTATTAAACGTAAACACCTGAGGAACAATTTGTCTACAAAATTGCATTGGATCTCTAACAAATATTGACAAAATGAATGGTTTGGTTCGGTTTTATTAACATCGCACTTGAAGATACACGAGGGCAATAAGTGACTGACCTCGTAATTTTGAACCTCGGTCAAGTGACGAGGACGACACTTGAGCAGAAACCCATTTCTCCTAACTTCCACACCACTCCTATGGGAGGACTTTGGGCCCGAAAGTTTTAAAGAGCATCAGCCCCGGCTACACGGAAAGTGTTTTGTTGCATCAATGCTCAAACCCGCGACTCAACGAATGAGTGAGTGAGTGAGTGAATGTAAAGTTTATTGGCGCAAGAGCCAGATATGGCTATGCTGCGCCAAACAAGATTAAACTGTGGTCTAGACGTGAAGTTGAAAAAAAGGTAAAAATGATTGACAAGAAAGAGGGTCGAAAATAGAGAAGGATCGCTAGGGTATCCCGGGAGTGCGTCACCCGTGTTTACCAAAGACAGTAAACCCCATGGGAAAGAAAAAGATCACTAGGGTACCTCGGGGGCGACTCAACGAATACTGCTGACCGTGAATCCGATAATTGTATTTTTCTCCTCGTACACAAAAATATTATGTTGAAGGCATAGAGAAATGAAATGAGGTTTCTATCATAACCGGGTAGACATTGCACATTTTTTATTGTAAATGCTGTGTTCTATTTTACAGAATTATTTCTTTTTAACCTTTGTGATTAAAACGCTTTAAAAACATCATATATTTATATTTTTAAAAATACCATATTCTTACATTAGAAACTTTATGAGATATTAATTGTTACATTAGCCCCTAAACTTCTGCCTAGATACGTTTTATGGACAAAATGATGATGCATATTCTTATTATCAAATGTTATAAAAATTACCTTTATATTCTTCTACGGATGCATACTCGCGGCATTTTACCACCTCTTCACAACCTTCGATTTTAAATCCTATATTTCTTAGAATGTCTGCGTATTCTGAAGGAGTGTATGTAATTGGAGAATACTCAGAAAAGACCAAACCATCGTCCTATAAATTAAAAACAAATTCCAAAGTATACAACTAGAAAATCGGATTAATTTTTACAGAATCTAAATGTATAGACTTAAAAAAATTATTTCAAATTTTGTAAAAATAATTTGAGAGAATCCTTTCTTTATAACAGTATTTATAAATAAAAACTAAATATTAACTAATCGCTAAATGTCTCCATTTTCTTTAAAAAATTATTTATAGGTTTTGTTATTGTAAAAGTCATGTTTGACGACGTAACTTGTGCAACGTATTGGTTTACTAATATCTTTAACTGTCTCATAAGTGCTTAGCTTTCATTACAATTAAGACATACAATTAAAATGCTCTACCATAATTAAAATTAATCTGCCAACAAAGTTGAAGGAATCAAAACGCCTGGTGACTGACGTGCGAGAAATCCTTCGGTATAGGTTTTCAGCCATTTCATGTTTTCCTGAAATATCGAGGGATGTTTTTGTTACTCTGTGGCTGGAGAAGTCGGTTGATTTTGAATGCCCAGTGACGAGTCGAACTTTCTATCTCTGGGTTTGAAGAAAATCTCGTCAAGTCGCTCTTAGCATCTGGACCATAAAATTCTTCCTCGTGCTTGTCTTAAAGGCGTTTTTACATCTATCGACGTTGTTGAAGAGAGCCACCGCATATTCCCTTCTAGTATCATCATGAGGATACGAATAGAAAGATTTTGAAAATTAGAAAGATTGATGGATTCCATCCATTCTACAATTCATATGCATCCTATCCCTGTTATATTGAGTTTCAATTTGGTCAGTTTCCGTTTGACGTCATCGACTGTCTCTAGTTGAGATGGTGGGTCTATTTGACGCGTGTGCCATAATTACTGTATCACGAGTCATGATGTGACTTTGTGTCTCAGACATACATACTCAAGTCTTTGCATCAGAGTACACGTATCCAGTTGTTCTAGACTGTTCTGCCATTTAATGTTCAAGTCCTAGGTCATCACTTCGACTAGATGCTTCCTCGCTAACTCAAGGTAGGTGTTTTCTTACGCAATAGCCAGTGAGTGAGTGAATGTAAAGTTTATTGGCGCAAGAGCCAGATATGGCTATGCTGCGCCAAACAAGATTAAACTGTGGTCTAGACATGAAGTTGAAAAATAGATGAGTGGTTGACAAGAAGGAAGGTCAAAAATAGAGAAGGATCGCTAGGGTATCCCGGGAGTGCGCCACCCGTGTTTACCAAAGACAGTAAACCCCACGGGATCTTCACTAGGGTACCTCGGATCCCCAAAGATCACTAGGGTACCTCGGATTCGTGAAGCCCATACTTACCTGAAGAAGGCAAGTCCCTGAGGTCCCCTGATATAATCCCCAGGGGCAGGGTGCCCGACTATACCCCCAGACGCTGGGTACCCATTTTAGTTGCTTCTTACGATATGCATGAGCTACAGTGAGACTATTCTGTCATCCCCGGTCACCACACGGGTCTACGCAATAGCCAGAGAAGAAAAGAAAAATCTTGAGTGCCGGTGGGGTTCAGAACTTTCAATCTTTAGTTCCGAAGAAAACTCGTTCGGTCGCTTTTTGCATTGCTCTTAGCAACCAGGCCAAAAGGAATTTCCTCTTGGAATAGTTATTAAGGCGTATTAACTTTTGTCGTCATTTCTGAAGAGAGCTGTCGCAAGGCAATCAAAAATACGAGTTTCTTTCGATGCGCTTCATATTGATTGCCCTATGTCAGGACTGTAAAAGCGTAGAGAAAAAAACGGGGAATTCCTAATGTATCAAGTGTCTTTATATATATAAATTATTTTATTATTAGTGCAGATATAAATTATTTTAAGGATTAAAGCAAACATAAAAAGATTGTGCGTGAAGCCGAAACTTAATTTGATTATGGTTGGTCTCTATTGAATTTCGTTAAAAAAATAGATAATGAACAAGATTTTGGAGTAAACAAAAGTAGACCGCCTGTTAATAGGGGCGACATCTTGAGTTTTGAATAGTAGCGTAAATTTTTGAAACAAAGTTAAAATAAAATTAAACAACGTTAAAAGTTTTAGAAACAGAAAAAGCTATTTAAGTTTAGTTAAACTAAAAGAGTAAGGTTTTATAAAATTAGAATAGTTCCTGCTATTGTAAAATGCAAAAGCAGTATTAGTTTTGAAAAAAATGAAGATTAAGATGTTCTCAGTCTTTTGACAACTTGGAAATGTACACAATGATTGGATTGTATATAGTGAGGAAGTGGATTGAAAAGAATTTTTGAATCGAAATTTTAATGCAAGACCGAATGATAAGAAAGGTCTAGGGAAAACTGATATTGCTCACTCTTCTAGCTTCCACACTGAGCTTTTTAAATAAGACTTCGCTAAACTCAAAGTGAGTGAGAGACTGTAGTGTTCAGTTACAAAAGAGCCAAATCTGGGTATGCTGTGCCAAACAAAATATCGTTGTATTTTAGGTACGAGAAAAATTGGTAAAAAAAATTAAATTGGTTGACAAGAGGAGCCGAAAATTGAAAAAATCGCTTAGGTGTCTTGGAGGAGCGTCACCGAAGTTTAACAAAACGAGTAAGCTACATGTGAGAGAAAAGGATCACTAGGTTACCTTAATTTCAAGATTCCTATCCTTTCATAACGTAAGTAAACGCCTGAGGAACTAAGCATAATGTGCTAGAGCCTTTTCCCCCCATTTGACCGTCCAAGGCTCCTGGATTATATCATGATTAGAAAACACTGAAATAGTCTAGGCTTAATATCCGTACATTGCTTAAAGTCAAGGTCACGAACTGATTCACTGGTCTTTAGAAGAATAGATTCATTTTATGATCCAAGAATCTCTAAGACTCGCGAATTTATCATCATGGCTTTACACTGTGTCATAACTTTTTGACCTTAATGAATTGCATTTAAGGTGAAACAATCTCATTAAATACCAAAAAAAAAAAACTATCACTTCTGGAATTAAAGCCTTCACCACACAATTTCCCGTTGAATGATTGCTTATTAAATTCACAATTGGAAACCTGAAGCATATTGATGCCCGACCTCGCAAATCTAAATCATGATCAAGTGACGAGAACACCCAAGCTGGCCCTTCACTCGTCTGTTTTCCACCCGCGCAAACGTGAGGACTTCGATTTTTTTAGTATTTTAGTTAGTTTTTATTAACGTCGCACAAGAAGCAACACGAGGGCTATTGGCGACGGATCTCGTGATATGAACCTTGGTCAAGTGACGAGAAAGATACCTGCGAGGGCACCACCTTCTCCTGACTTCCACACCGCGTCAACGGGAGGACTTTGGACGTCGACAGATTTAACGTGCATCAGCACCGTCTACACGGTGGGTCTTCAGCGGCCAAAGCTCGAAACCACGACAGAGCAAAAACCGATTGCCACGAATTTTAAACGATGACCGCTAGGATACCGGGACCACGTGAAGACTTTGAAATCCGAGAGATTTATCATGCATCAAATCCGCCACACAACGATTTTTTTAGCGAAATCAGGACTGGAACTGAAACAACATTGGCTGTGAAGTGAAGTAAAATAAGAGGTTTATTGGTGCAAGTTCCAATTCTGGCTGTGCTGCTCTAATAATTGTACTGTCGTATCTGGTCTAGAAACAGGAAAAAGTGTAGGAAAAGTTGCGTTGACAAGAAAGAGTCTAAAATACAGAAATATCGCTAGGGTGTCCCAAGGGAGCATCACTCGTGTTTACCAAAGGCAGCAAATCTCATAGGAACGATCACTAGAGTTTTCTGGAGTCATAACATAGGGAAATGAGCTCGCAACGCTATCCCCTCGGCTCCCACGCATACTAGGAAGGAATTCTATCAATCAGACTATAGTGGTCATTATGTATGGAAAAAATTCTACTATTAAATTAATTCAAAATTTATTCTTACCATAAGCATCGTTTTGAGTATTGGATGGGTTCTTAACATGATTATAAAAGACCTGTATAAAGACTTCCTGAAGAAAAGGAGAGCTGCACGTCCCCCATCTTCTAGCAGTTCGTATACATTCTGAAAGGCAGCATTTGGATTTTCTAAGTAGCCAAAGCAGTGAGTAGAAAATAGTGCGCTTACTTTATTCTTGTACTGGTGCAGTCCACTTCTAAACGGAAAGGTGTAATATTTCATTGAACTGACAAAAAAAAAACATAAGGGATTAATACATATATGTGAAATGCATACGTGTGGTAGCAACTTAAGAAAAAATAGGTTGAGACAATCTAAAGAGTTTTAGTGAAATTTCACTTTGAAATTACAGCTGATGAATAGATAGCGCATCAGTTTACTAGAGTGAATGAGTGAAGGTGGGTACTTATAACGCAATAACCAAAACGACTATGCTGTGCAAAACCATGTGCATCTTTGACTTATACGTTCGAAAAATGTGACAGGAAAATTTTTTGACAAGTGTCATAAACAGAAAATTCGATAGTATATGCTGAGAAAATGACCTTCGCGTTTACCAATGACAGTTGCCTCTACAATAAAGGGTAAAAAAACCCAGTACGGTACTCCGGGTCATGGTGATAGTATTTACTAAAAAAAGATGAGTCCCAGAGGGGTTCATGTTCACTAGAAATAACGAAGTTAATAAAAATTCATTCTTTGCTGTTACAATTTGTAAGAAATACTTCATATAAATGAAAGGGATTTCTTATAATTCAGAGAATATAAATAAGCAGAATCCATATAAATTTGCAATCGTCAATCTAGAGGAAATTTAATTGGAGCAAAGAAACGATTCTTAATTTGCTTCGTTTAATGAATAATTAATGTGGGATGCAAATTGTATTCCAAAATAGATTTGAAATTTGGTTGATTGATTTTATTAGCGTCACACTACAAGCAACACGAGGGCTATTGTCAATAGACCTCGTATTTTAAAGAGATTGAAGGTAACTAAATATCGAGAAAAAAAAGATGTAGGTTTTCTTCCTTTCCATTAAACACTCACTAGTTAAATGTATCCATTGAAAAATGAAAAATTCATAATAAAATATTGTAATAAATGATATATAAATACAATTATCCTGAATGAAAATAAAAGTTACAATAGTTTAATATCAATGGAATTCGAAGGAATCAAAGTAAAAGATCTTGAAATCTACACAGACATGTAATTTTAAAAGAATTTTTTTTTTTTGAATTTTATTTAGCTTGTTGATTAATCAGAAATTTTGAATCTTAAGCATCTTTCCTTTCCCAAAACTATTGCATTTCTTTGTGATCCATTTATAAGCTGTAACCTACAAATATCGTGGTAGATTCATTAATTATTAGCTTTGTACTATCAACACGAGAGCTACTGCAGACGGACCTTATAATTTTAAACTTCGATTAAGTGGGAAGGGCGACACACCAGGGATCGCTTTTCAAGTTCCAAATTTCTTTACAACCCCAAAAAGAGGGCTGGAAGCCTAGACACATTTAACGTGCATCAGTATTTGGTGGGTCTTTCGTTGCATCAGGGCTCGAACCAATGACTCGACGGAAAAGACGTGAAGTGATGTGATAGTGCAGTTTATTTGCTCAAGAGCCAGACGTTGCCATACTGCACCAAACAAGGTAAATCTGTTATCTAGAAGTTAAAACAGGGAAAAAAGATTAGTCGACAAGAAGGGTCAAGTGAGAAAGTAAAGTTTATTAGTGCAAGTGGCCAGATATGGCTATGCTGTGCCAAACAAGATTTTAACTGTGGTCTAGACGTGAAGAAAATGAAGAAATAACACAAACTGGTTCACAAGAGGGAGTGTCGAAAATAGAGAGGATGGCTAGGGTAAGCTGGGGAGCGTGTCACCCATGTTTACCGAAGTCAGTAAACCCCAAAGGAAAGAAAAAAGATCATTAGAGTGCCTCGGACTCATGATGCTCGTACTTGCCTAAAGAAGGCAAGTCCTCCCCTGATATAATCCCCAGTGGCAAGGTACTCGGTTATACCCCTAGACGCTGGGTACCCATTTTAGTCGCCTCTTACGACATGCATGAGCTACAATGGAACTAGTCTGTCATTCCCAGTCACCTCACGGGTCTGGACGGAAAAGACGCAGACCACGAGTTCGAGACAATGACCACTGAGTTATAACAGCCATGTTTGGTGTGGATAAAATTGATTCAAAAAATATACAAAAAAGTTTCATAAATAGATGATAGGTTTCTCTTTTAGATATTTTTCCTTTTTCTACTCGTCAATTACGTATTCAAATATAGAAATAGCGTAAGAAAAATGTAGGTAAAATACAAACCCAAGTTCTATATCTCCGAGTTGGATGACAATTTTAGTGTCAGAAACTACTTCTCTGGATTTCAAGACCACGTCGATATCTTTGTCAATACCAATAATCCTTTCAATGCTTGGAAATAATTTCAAAAGTTTCATACTTGAATGACCCAGGCCGCATCCAATGTCTAATACAATTGATTTTTGAAGAGATTCCAATTTTAAGACATCTATAGCTCTGTCGTAAAACGTGTCCATATTAGTAACATGAATCGCTCGACAGGACGAATCCACCAGAAAATTCATGTTGGTTCGATCTGAAAATATTGAATTTTACATATATAATGAAGCAGAATCTTATATTTCTTCTTGTATAAATTTCAAGAGATTTGAAACATGCGATACTCTTAGTCTCAAAAGTTTGCACCACATGTCTCCAGTCGAAAAATCCAAATTTTTAAAATAAATACGATATAAATATATATATTATTGATTGCGAATTACACTTCAAGAAAATGGAAAATGAACTTTGCTTTACTTTTAATTTTTTTACTTTACAATTTTATAGATCATTTTCTTATCTACCAGTAAAAACTTGCATCACAAAAGTAAGTATGCAATTTGAGCACACACATTTTAAAGATTGCGAGTCATTTAAAAGTCTAGATACACTCTTTTATGATTACGTGGTATGTTACGGATAGTTTTGAAGGTTTTTCTACAATTTTCTATGTTAGAAGCTAAATAATTATATAATTTACTAATGGTTCCTCGAGGAAAGGATTTATCACAAGATCTGAAAGATTTAGTTATAAAACTGCACAGGGAGTGAGTGACTGTGAGGTTTTTATGGCGCAAGAGCCAAAGTAGGCTATGCTGCGCCAAAACTGCACAGGAAAATCAAGTCTCAACGAGAAATCTTTAAGATAATTAGGAAAAGGTCCTGCTACAGTGCAAAAAGTTATTGAAAAATTTTGGACTGAGGCAGAACTAGAAACAAGGTTAGAACTAGTCAACCACTCATATTCACGGATAGAGAAAGTCGGGATTTTATTAGAAGAATTAAGAAAAATCCAAATATTAGTGTTCTAAAATTAAAATATGATGTAGAAAACCATTTAGGTAAATCTTGCTATCCTAAGACAATTCGCCGTATGCTACGAAATGCAGAACATCTTGGAACATGTGGAGGAAACTGTTCGTAAGCAAAGTTAATCTCAAAAAGAGACTTATCTTTGCAAAAGAAAACGTAAATCAGGACCAGATTTTTTGGAGTTCTATATTTTTTCAAAAGAGAGTAAACGAAACATCTATGGATCAGATGGACACCAAAAAGTGGGGAGAAAAGCAAATGCAAAGAACAGGATAACTGTTAAACACGGTGGTGGTTTATTATGGTTTGGATTTGCATGTCAGCGACTGGTGTAGGTAATTTAGTAATAATTAAGGGTTTCGTTTTTTATTAACATCACATAAGAAGCAACACGAGGGCTTTGGGCAACGGACCTCGTAATTTTGAACCATGGTCAAGTGACGAGAACCTCACCTGAGCTAGTACACCCCTCTCCTAACTTCCCCACCATGCCAACGGGAGGATTTTGGGTCCCGACAGATTTAACGTGAATCAACCCCGGCTACACGGTGGGTCTTTGGCAGCCAAAGATCGAACCCGCGACTGAACGAAAACTACCGGCCGCGAGTCCACGATCTTGACCACTAGGCTACCGTGGCCCTGAGGGAATAAGGAATAAATTCAGTTATCTGAACATTTTAAAAGAGAATTTACGCTATAGCGCTGCAAAATTAGGACTTTAGAAATCGTTAACCTTTCAGCAAGATAATGATCCAAAACATACAGCTCGAACTGTACAAGAATGGCTACTCTACAATTTTCAAAAACAGCTCAAAAACCTCCTCAAACACCCGATATTAACTCAATTGAACACTTGTAGGATTACCTTGATAAACAAATTAGGAAACAATAGATGCAAAATAAGAATGATCTGAGAAGAGTACATTTGGAGGAGTGGCAGAAAATGCATTCTTCTGCGATCCATAATTTAGAGAACTTAATATCATCAAGATTAAAAGCAGTGTTAAAAGCCAAATGCTACCCTACTAATTACTAATTATGACTCAGATTAAGCTAATTTTTATTTTATCCTCCTGCTACATTCATTGAAAAGGTGATAGAATTTCCGACTAAGAAGAATACAAAAATAAATAAAAATATAAATTGTTTCTCACAGTTTCCGGATTCAAATAGAGGCTTCTATTTGTTACTACATCCAGTTAGTGTAAAGAGCAGAGTATCAATAAAAATTCGAGATAAAAACCAACATTTTTAAAAACAACGTTTTTATATGGTGGCAAAGTTTATTAAAAAGAATTATTGAATTAGTTAAAACTGGTCGCAAATATCTAAATATTGCATTGTTAGGCAAGTAAGAACGGTTCCCAAAAGTTCAGAGCTCTAACTTGATGGGAAGTTGGCTAAATTAATGATAGAAAATTGGATGACACACTGATACGCACACAGACAGACACACGCCAAGTGAAATACATAAAAACGTAAAAACTAACTAAAATTAATTAATTCATCCGGTAAATTAATGGTTGGAATGCAGTTTAACTCAACCACCAATGGCGACAAGAATTATTTGGCAGTATTTTGCCAAATGTGGCTACCCTGTTCCGTTTTACGGACTTAACGTTGAGCCAAAAAAAAAAAAAAATCACCTAGTTTAGTGCCAATTTTTTAAATCGCTCCAAGTGTTTGAGCTAAATTGCATTATTAAAGAAAATATTAGTTAAAAATTGTCGCAAATGTCTAAATATTGCATTGTTAGGCGAGTACGAACGATTCCCAAAATTTCAAAGCTCTAGCTTGAAAGGAAGTTGGTTAAATTAACGATCAAAAATTTGATGACACACACACATTCCAATTGGAATTCAGAAAAACGTTTTAAAAACACGAAAATTTAAAAACGCAAAGTAAGAAAAAAATATCCATGTGTATGAATAGCTCATTAAAAGAAAAAATTCAGATTCTTCTTGCAACCGAAAATGTTGGGCACAAACCTGTTCGATTTTTAAACTATCTACAACCGAAATTCTGTTTCTATTTTATGTACTCCATACACTTCTATACAATTATACACTATCAACAGTTTAATTATTCGAAACTTAAACCGTGAAAATAGCATGGAGAAATGAATGACCAAATGAATTTTTCATTACGAATTTCTGAACTAAACACTAGACACAGAAGACATTCCGGGAAACTAAAATCAAAATTAAAGAATTACACAAAAATGAGACTTTTTTAACGATCTTATCACCACCACGTGGAAAAAAAATCAAAATTACCAACTAACAAATTATCGCCAATGGGGTACAATATCACATTTAAGCGGGTCATGTATCAAAATTTATAAGTAATCATTCAAGCAAAGCTTTCCAATTGAATACCAATAATTTTTTCCGAGTTAAAAGCAAGCAAAGTCATCAAGGAAGATTTAATTTAATAGCTGAAAACAGAAATAAATTATTCAACATTAAAAAAACATGATTCGATGTTCAATGGACACGTATTTAACGATTTTTATCCCGATCTTGCAGAGATCTTTCATTCTTGAAGAAAAAATTTAAATTTTAGCTCTCCATCGATAAAATCCGGCAAATATCAGATCACAGAACCACAGAATTACTAGAAAAATCACTAATAATGACGCATTTAAACAAGTGAGTGAGTGATTGAATGTAAAGTTTATTGGCACAAGAGCCACAGATATGGCTAAGCTGCGCCAAACAGTATTTAACTGTGGTCTAGACGTGAAGTTGAAAAAAAGACAAAAGTGATTGACAAGAAGGAGGGTCGAAAATAGAGAAGAATCGCTAGAGTATCCCGGGAGTGCGTCACCCGTGTTTACCAAAGACAGTACACCCCAAGGGAAAGAAAAAGATTACTAAGGTGCCTCGAGGTCATGATGCCTGTACTTACCTGAAGAAGGTAAGTCCCTGAGGCTCGCATTTAAACAAAATCTGTATTATTGTATAAAATATGATACAGTATACTCAAGTACAATGTGAAGCACACAAAATTGTAAAAAAGATATACTGTTTTATATAGAAAGCGTACATTATTACATTGAAATAGAAGGCATAAAATAACGCTTGTAAGGCGTGTCTCCCCGAGTTAAATCTCCCGATTACTGGCAGGGACGGGAAAAGGAAGAGTCGGATTACAGAGTGTGTACTGTTTTTCATTTATATTCTTACTCTGTCTGTGAGGGCCCTCTTGAAATTTATATGTGGTCCTTTATTTTTATGCATTTGTAACCTCGTGTATAAAGAGATCTCTTTTAAAAGCATTTTAAACAATCCAAAATCGTTATCTTTTGCTAAAAAATATTATATTCTGATAACCTTACGGTAACTGTTTATCGGGAACATAAATGCAAGTAAATGAACGAATCGATTCTCAGTACCAAACAAATGTGAAGACAGTGATTGTTTATAAACGTAGCACTGAGACGAGGGTTCATGGCACGGATCTTGGTTTTCTGAACCTTGGTCAAGTCATAAGGCGGATACCACAACTGGCACCCTATCTCCAAATTCCCACACTACACCAATGAGAGGTCTTCGAGTCTCGTCAGATTTAAAATGCATCAGCCTCGCCTACACGATAGGTATTTAGTGGCATCAGGGTGTAATTTCCTGACAAGACGAAAATGTAAAAACAGATTATGTAAACAAAAATTTATAGATACAAAATCCAAATTTGGAGTTCCGTATAAAAATAAGCTAACTGTTGTTTTAATATTTATTTTGCTAAAGAATGAATAATAACAAGGTATATGTCGCAAAATAACAAATATAATTAGATAAACAATAATAACAAACAATAATTAGATAGAATCTTAGATTGTTGAATACAGGCGAACTTTCTTTTAATGCTAAAAATACTTACATAGAGACAAAGTCTTAAAATTTGTGCAATTCCGTGAAATAGTACACTAACAAGCAAATAGAACAGAAAAACTTTTGACGTTCTTTTTCTTTGTTATCACATTATTAATAGATAATTTGTGTTCTAGAGAATGTTGTTTTCGAATGCGACAGTTACCGTTCTCCACTGATGTTCACCAACTTTGTTTTTATTTCTAGCGAAATGTCTTCACTATTGAATTTCACACGATTTACGAGTAATTTCGTATTACTGATGTCATATCAATGTTGATTGTTTGATTGATTCCTTAATTGTTTGTTTTTATTACAATGAATGATTGCTTATAAATTTCATATGTAGGAGTTGTATCATAAAGCTTTGATTATTTTTTAAATAATTGTTAACATATAAGATATATCTGGATAATATTTATTGTGCATATTATCTGAATCCCTCGTATCTCTAAATCCTCATATTGGTCAGTCGCGGCTGTTAAAAATGACTTAATTAGTCAATGAGATGGATCTTATAATTGCGAACCATGGTAAGGGACGAGAATGACACTAGAAATGGTACCTAAGATCCTATTCTCCACATCACACCGTGTGAGAAGTTTGAAGCTTATAACAAGCATTTTTAACGGACAGAAGCCTCCGTTCTTTCATTTGGTAGTATTTACCAAAAACTAGGACTCGAACCTACGACTCGACGATTTCAAGTTGATAATTACGAAGCTGGGGATCATGAAACTCTCGATGCTCTACAACATCCTGTACCGGGAACACTTTGAGACCGAATTTGAATCTATGAATTGAAATGGCAATTGTTCAGCGCTTCTGTTTCGAGGGGAAGGGGGCAGGACTTATATCCGAGACCGGAATCCAATTCTTCATTTTTGAAATTCTCACCTGAAACCACCATGGATAGTATCCAGTAATATAAGGTCTCCAAGTCCCAACTGACTTTTATGGGAAACCAACTCCATTGTTTCAGATGATGGTCTCTACGGAAGCATGTCTCGATCTAACCTGTAGGTCTCTAGTCCGTTGCGATAGTGATTCAACTATATATAAGCCTCTTTTGAGTTGATTCTAAATCTTCCAAAGTGACATATATCACAAATATCATACGTGTGACGTCCGTTCAAACAAAACGATTATACTAATTCAAAAATTTCACTTGAAACATCTTCTGCAATGTTTCCTTCATTTCTTTCCCTACACTGATGTTGAAGTCTAATTAAACAGTCAATAAGTTCAAGATTCCAATTAAAGATTTATAAGAGAAAGTCAATATAGTTTAATAGCTCTTAACTTAGAATATCTGAGATCCCTCCCTCTCTCTCGAATCCTTCTTAAATAAGTTACTCCTAATTTATACTCCAATAATAAAGTCTAATCTTACCATTTAATTCGAACTAATTCACAATTTCCTTTTTTAACACATATTCAACTCGTATTACTCAATAATACGAGTAACTTTAATCCAAACGATTTATTTCGATAATTCACTTCAATTTACACATCTGACAGCGTGTCGCTATTCCCTATTTCCCCTTTTCTTTCCTTTCAATTATATTTCGCTTATATATGTCTGTCCTTAATTCAATTAACAATTTTTTTTTATTTTTTCCAATTTACCTAATCACAGTGTAATTGTATGTTATTCAAACCACTTAAAGTCATCAAGGTTATTGAAGAGAAAATAGCGAACTGACCGATGTCACAATATGATCCACAGAAGTGACTTAAATACCTATTTTCATCACAAAACCTGGTAATTATATTCAAAGGTTTCTTTGTGATATAAAAATCTTATCAAAATGTTCTGTTCTAAAAAATAATTGTTTAACTTTAAAATAATCAATGAGATCCAAGCAAATCTATATCAAGTAAACATAGTGAATTTAAAAACTCTCATTACATATAAGCGTAAAATGTGTACAAAATTATTATCCAAAACAATTATAAAATTGCATTTTGAAACTTTTTACTATGCAGATAGTAATTCTGGGATTTATAAAAGGAAAATAATTAGCTTTTTTTTCCATCTAACTACACTCAATTATTTTAGAAAAGTGATACAAAAATAAAGTAACTTATAAACTGAAGATTTTCAGTTATTAATGATGCGTATGACAGAGGATTTTTGGATAAGTTTGGATAATTTTATGCGTAATAAAATAATGCGATTATGTGCCCGTCACGAATATCAGTCCAGTCCAGAGCTTGACATTTTCTACCTACATCTGTTTATTTAGCTAAGAGAGACAGAAACAATTTTTACAGCGTTTTAACTGTATAGAAAACTATTTCAGTACAAGTCGAAGTCTTCGACACATAATCCAAGAAAACCGCGTGAAGAAGTCTTACAAACAGCCATTTCGAAAGGTGTTATTTTGAAGATGAATTCCGTTAGAAAAGAATGCGAAAGAAGGAAATTAAAAAATTTTCGGAATCAGCAATTTTATTAATCTAGTTATCATGTTAGAAAGGAAAACTTCGAAATTAAGACGTGGAAGGTTTTTGAAATAGTACATTCAATAGAGATGAAAGTTAATAATTTTTGTAGCAAAATTTTCATATTTTTTTTTTATTTCAAGCATTAAAAACACCTAAAGAGTATGAGTGAACTCCGCAACATTACATAGTTCACAAAAATTTGACACATTGACGAAATTTTGGAAATGACCTGCATCTATATACCTACATTAAAGGAATTAATGCGTATCTGTTCATGAACCACGTGTTTAATTTTCTAGTGTTTGTATGAAATTTATAGCCGATGTAATATTTCTCTCCTTTAGAAGTATAATAAATACTAGTTAACAATGTTATTAACAACAATAAATAGAAGAGTTAAACTTATATAATGAAAAGTTTTTTTCATTAAACCCAGTAATGATGCAGAGATTTCAAAAACGATTTCACTGTTTCATGTTTCAAGTCCTTCAACATTTCTCCGGGAGAAATGCTATTCCCAATTTTTCATTTGGTTTAAAGAAGATAGGGCCATTTTAATAAAGTTTGCTTTGTTAATTATGTTATGTTGAATCACATTAAAGCTAAGGACTTCGATAGGTACTGAGCTTTCTTTTATTATCTACTTATATTAGGAGCCTTTTGTGCTTCCGTGATATTGATATACTCGTATTTCATCGTATAATTAATTTTTTAATTCAAACATTTCCTTCGCTTAATGGTATATAGAGCAAGAAGATTTTTCACAAAAATATGAAGTAAACGAGGAACTATGAAAAATGTTTAGTATTCTAGAAAGAGGGAAAAAAATTGTCTGATAAAATTAAACTTTAATTGATTTTGTTATGAACGGAAGACATAAAATAATGCTTTGAAGGCAGCATTTACATTTGATATAAATTGTACTTTTTAGCGTGTTTTTACCAAGGCAGATTGAAGATTAGCTTCAAACGGCTTTATTTAATTTTAGAAAAGATTTTTGTATCTATTTAGACGTCTTAAAAAGAAATAAAAAAGTGATTGGTTGGTCAAAGGCATTCCATTTTACCCCTAGTCCACAGCTGTGGAAATAATGTTTTTTTAACTATGGAAAGTTAGTTTTGTTTGGACTCTTGAAATCGACCAATCAGGTTCACCTGCGCAGTGCGTTATAATTACCCAAGATCTGAGTGAAACGTCATTGTATTTGAATACTACATTTCACTCAGAATTTCGCCATTTTGTTTTTCGACCTGACGGAGTAAGTACTAAAGAATATTGTACTTCAGTTTTTATGTTGAAAAAAATCAGGACTTTTGAATCACACACGTACATTTATATTGGATTGAATAAATAAAAGAAAAACATTTAAGCTTTTAGTTAGAATTAGTAAATTGAAATTATTTCCCTCTTATAATAAGTGTGTGTTTCTTTGGTAGTACTTACTTTTGTTAAAAATTATTAATTTATGTAACATGTTTATGTTTTCACTAACGGCTTTCAAAATTTAAATTTTTGCTTAAAATCGCTCACAATTCCTATATATTGTAAAGTTGGTGAGATTAATTTATAGTTTACCTGTAACAATTTTAAGTAGAATATATAACATTTTGATACTTTACCATTTCATCGGCACAAGCGATAAAGTCGCCAAAAATGATACAATCGACGCCAAACGGAATATGCGTTTAATGTGCGTCATCGTCTATAAAGTCTGCTTGGCGAGATTTTCGCAGGTGAAATATAAGCACCAAAATTTTTAAGTAATTTTTCATTTAAATTTTGCTCCTCTTTCGGGTACCCCATATCTTAAACTATTAAAACACAGTAGTTGAAATTCTTGCAGAGATTGTTTCATATGATATTAAATTATAGAACACATAAATGGAGTATTTCTCGTAAATTTCATGCATTTTCTATAAAAAGTGGGTTTTAATGTTTTTCAGTTTCTTAACATATATGAGTGCATTTCGGCTGATAAAGTGTTTTCAGATAGATATTTTCAAATAATTATTTTTATCCTAGAAATATATAAAACAGCACATTACTCAAAGAATTTCTACAATTTAAATTTAAAATAAATTTTGATAAAGACCCGTTTTTAAAATCAAAATTTAAGTAGTAGCTTAGGTAGTCTATAATAGCGGCGACCTTTGATGAATCGCCAAGCGACTAAGAAATAACGCCTCGTATGGTGCATCAAAAGAAAGGCTTCACGAGTTTGGCAACGACTTGGCGTAATCGTAATTGGATGGACGTCGCTATAATAGAGAATTACCGTTGTTTATTTCAGATTTATCCAATGCTCAAAGTTCAATGAGATGTCTTTGTATCTTTTAAATATACTATAAAAATAAGAGATATTGCGTGGCCTCGGATCAAAATATTTTTTCAAAAATTGAACACAATTTGGTACTTTTCCATTTCACCGGCGCATGCTATAAAGCCGCCAAAAATGATGCAACTGACGCCAAAAGGAATGTGTTTCCTTTTGGCGTCAGTTGTTATCGCCAATAAAGTCTGCTTGATGAGTTTGGTGTTATCGCCAATAAAGTCTGCTTGATGAGAGTTGCGCCGGCGAAATGGAAAAGTACCCAAAATTTAAAACCAGAAACTTAATATATTTAAAATAATTGTACCATTTATCGCCAAGATTGGCATGATAAAACGAGGTTATGAAACTATTGAAGTAATGTTGGATCTTTTGACAAAAAATTCTGTACCAGGGTTTGCAAATAATAGTCTTCATATCGCTTAAAAATAACAAGTATAGTTACAAAGTGCTCGAACATTCAGTTTGCTTAGAATTTAGCAGAATATAAATGTATAAAACAATCGCGTATGTTTTATGTTTGAATAGTACATAGCAATCTGTTTATTGTAAGCCATATCTTCCAGACATTCAGCAAAAAAAAAAAAAAAAAAAACTTTGATGCCCGTTTGTATTTTTTCGACTATAACAACATGATATTTATCATGAGTAAAACATTCTTTTCTTAGTAGTCCTTTTTGAAGAGCTTTGATTTTTTCCCTTCCTTTAATTTCGAGATTAGCACTTGAAAGATTGAATTCCAAGAATTGAGGATGCCGTAGCAAGTCCTGCAGACGCAAAAAATAGTACAACCGCCGCCAAAATGTGTATACTGCATGCTATCGCGAAAAAGTCGGCTTGATGAGATTTGCAGTGGTGAAAAGGAAATGTATTGCTTCTTGATATGCTGTGCCAGAAGAAAAAAAATTGTCAAGTGAGAAGCAACATAAGAAAATTAAAATTTGCTAAATATACTTGACCAATCTTGGAAGAAATGATGTATCATCACAATCCAAGAAATTTTTTAAAAAAATATATCAGTTTTTGTTTTTCAAAAAATTGTTATTCACCTCCATTTTTTCATCTCAGTTGTAAATATGTATTCGAAGGATGTCTGAAAACGAGCGTGAACAGTACTCATATAATACTCAGTTAATGTAGGTCTATCTAATAAAGTCATCACGTACTTGGACCTGATTAAAATGCAGAATAATTCATCTTCATAAGGTTCATCTTCAGTTTAGATAGTTGATGTTTAGAAATTGAATACTACTAGGGGGTGGGATCTAAAATGGACAACAACAACAAAAATTCTCTTAAACGTCTTACTTCCGTCGAACTAAGACACTTTCCAAATATTTCTCAGCATTATTAAGTCTGTATATTTGTAGGACAACAGAACGATTGTATGATCTTAAAACACCTTTTAAAGGGCAGTATAATGGTGTTAAATCTTGAAAATACTTATACAAAATTATGAATAATAATCAACCAGAAAGGTAAAGCTTGGCATAGATCAGTTTAAAAAATGTTTGTAAGTTATTTTTCCCTCGATTAATTTAGATAAGATACATGAAATGATAACATTTGATTTTTTCTCTGTAGATATGCTTGATTAGTTTTAGGAAGTAAAACAAATAAATATCCTAAATTCAGCACTGAATGTAGTTAGTTATTTAATCCTTCAAATTTTTTTTTTTAAATGCGTAAATACGCAATAATTTTCAAATGTAAAATAATGATGTACATATTTTTTTATATTTTTTCTTGGAATTAGGATATTATCTCTAGTCTGACAAATGAACAGAATATGTAATTATTGAGATGTTAAGACAGAGAGAATTGTCCCATGCTGTATGACTAAACGTATGTGAAATTTCTCAGTAACCAGTCGTTTTATGAACTAAAAAGAAAAGCTTCGGATCAGATATTAAAATTCCCACTTATTGATACTTTCGAAATTATGATATTTTCAGGCACATTCATTTTGGAAAGATCAAAGGGAGTTTCAAATGTTGTAAATGATCAGTGACTATATTAAACTTCAAATCATAAAGGTGAATCAACATAAATTAAACTATAACTCATGGTGCATTAGACGTGAAAAACCAGCAAATGCAGACTTAAACCAATATTCTATTTCACTGAAACACTTGAGTGTTTTTTGACAATTCAAACTATAGAGGTTTTCCGAATTTTTGAAAATTTCCATAACGAAATGAGCGATGCTTAATCTTTGATTCCTCAGAGTTACATGGAAATTTTTTTTTCCCTTCGTGACTTCCTATATTTTTTTTTTATTCGTAACAAATTACCTCATAACAAGAATATTTTGTGATTGTATATAACATATGCGACAATCATGATGCTTAAATCGTCACCAAACTCGTGAAGCCTATTTTTTTACAACCTACTTGGCGATATTTCTTGTTGGCGATTATTGATTATATCAGGCGACGCTATAATAGAAAGTACAAAAATTGTTTATGTTTGAAATACCTTTCCTTGAAGAAGGCTCATTCCCCTTTTACTTAAATTTTCTCACGCAGTCAACTTTTCAAAAAAAAAGTGAATTATTTAATTCTCTTATACATTCACATTTCAATAGAAGCTATCAGTTCAGAGGTAGTCATTTTTCCACAATAAAGCTGTACGTCTTAAGCATAGCCATTTATTGTTTGTAGGGAATGGCTAAACTCAATTAAATAGTCAATTAAGAGCCTTATATCACACACAACATCTTTATTAAACCACTCGAAGCACATTACTACTAAAAATGTATTTATCTTGCAACAATCTTGTCTTTCGTCACAGCGCCATCTATCGGCGTATTCTTACCTCGTCTGACCACGTCATCAATTGGATTACAAAATACAATTAAGCACGGTACTAAATATAAAACATATCAAATTATAACACAATAGTACAAATTTTTATATATCAGTGAAATATCAGCCAAAAATAAATGGAAAAATAATTAATCAATCCTTCCCAAGTCTGACTAGTTTATGGATTGGTCTCTTCATTTCTACAAGTTGATTTTTTAAGTTCTGCCATTGTCATCGATCCTTTATAAATTTGAACCACTCTTGCCATTTTCCACTTAAGTGGTGATAAGTTGTCTCGTTTTTTAATCAGCACCAAGTCATTCATAGCTCTGCACACAGGGAGCTTTCCACTTGTGCACGTGCAACTGAGTGAAATAATCCTTTTGACCATGATTTACAGAAGTTGCGGGAGATTTGGGCAACTAATTTTCCACCGTTCCCGAATTTTTTCACTGGTATAATCGGGTTCAGGAAAACTCTTTAATTCTGAATTAATAAGGAAATGACCTGGTGTTATGACGAAAAAATATTTTGGGTCGTCAGGAAACGTAACTAACGTCGAGAGTTCGAGCGCTGCTTCAATTTCCGCCAAGCTTTGTGGAAAACTCTTCTTGAAAGAATCTGTGACCTATAACTCTTTTCATGTGAAATTTCATTGATTTCATGGTTGCCTCCCGACCTCAAAATGCGGTGCAGATGGAACATTCATAGTCCATTTTATGTACCTTCATTGGAAAAGTAATGACCAATTGTCTCAATTCCACGATCTTAAAAAATTCTTTACGATGAAATTGGTGCCACAGTCACTGAATATTTCCTTTGGTTTTTTTTTTCCTCGCCGAGCGATAAAGCGTTTAGTGCCGCGATGCATGTTTGGGCACTGAACGCAATTCTAAATGGAAAGCTTTCGTCGTGAAACACACAAATACACAAACGTGCATTGTTATTGCTTTAACTCCTCTGCCACGTCGAGGTGATCAGAAACAGTCCTGCAAATCCATCTAATTCCTGACACAAACATGTTACGTCTTAAGGCCAACCCATTTATTGTTTGTGGGGAATGACTAAAATTCAATTAAAGGAGTCCAATTAAGGCGCTATCACACACAACATCTTTATTGAACCACTCAATGTACACTCACTACTAAAAATGTGTTGTCTTACAACCAATCTGGTCTTTCATGTCAAAGCGCCATCATCGGCGTAATTTCTTACCTCATTTAGTTTATTCACAAAACCTTGGGGATCGTAACAGAGCTTTTTTCAGTTATTTCCTCTTATTCCTATAAATAGATATCATGTCAATTAATGTTTAAAGTAAAGTAGAATCAGGATAGAAATCAATTTCCGTAATCCCTGAATTAATACTGGTATTATTATTATTTACTGAAAAGTTAACACAAAAGTTTAAAAGACAGGTATTTTAATTACGTATATACATTGACTAGCCAGAAATTAAAAGCTATTTTATAGAAATGCGCAGCTATGAGAATATAATAATAAGTTCGAACATTCTTATGAGCAGTATTGGGGAAGAATTCGCCAAATGATAATGCAAATAAACCGAAAAGAAGTGTTATTTAGTTAAAACAGTTTTTTAATGTAGATTAAGAGTGAAGTAAGATCTAAGGAAGGATTTGGATTTATCAATGCTTATCCCCATTTTCCTCTAATATACGACATATTACTTGCTTTCAAAACAGTACTTCTCTTAGCGTTAGCTTTGTTTGAACATTTCAAATTGATAATAAGAGGATCACCTGGGCAATACATTTTTTAATTAATCAGGATCTGAGTATGACGTCATTGTATTTGAATAAGTTTCACTCAGAATTCCGCCATTTGTTTTCGGATTTGGTAGGTAAGTATAAAAGTTTATTAAAAGCATTATTCTCCGTATTAATCTTGTTTGAATTGAATAAACTTACATTTTTCTCGAAATTAAAAGAAAAATGGTTTTAAATCGTAAAATATTTAATTAAATTACTTTTTTATGATATCTTCTTGAAATACATAAGTGAATCTTAAACAGAATACATGATATTTTCTTACAGAATACATGTTTTAAATATTTTACCATGAACATCATTTCTTATATGTTTCTGATAGTTAATTGCCTACATATGTTCAGTTTTCTTTTCCATTCAAGCCAAAATTACTAGCAGTATGAAAGTTATTTATTCATGAAGGATAAATAATTGAAGTATTCACAAATTATGTGAAAAATATTACTAGACGTCTTACATAATTTCCTTCCCTTGACGAATCCATTTTTCTCTGAATTTAAAATGCACCATTGTGATCGTTATAAATAAATTCACCTGAAAGAATTGAGAATCCTATTTTTGCTGGCTTCTTGGCAGTTTTCAAAAAAATCGCGCCGAATTGGCACTAAAATCAGGTTTTCACCACAGCGAAGAGAAACCAAGCCATATTTGGCAAAATTTGGGTACTGGAAAAACTCTCGAATATCGCCAATAGCTAAAATAGGATCAGCAAGATTTGATTATAGATCGAGGATTCCAATATTTCTCTTTAAATACAAGGGGTGTTCAGTTATTTCCTATGCTCTTTCTGATCATCACATAGATTAATTTATTTTCATTAAAATTACCGGTTCAAACAGGAAATAGGGTGTTCCGTAGAAGTGGCGACGAAACAAGGTTGCCGAACTGTATGCGACTTAAGTATTGAGGTATGCTTGGGGTTACCATGACCCTCATCCAGCCATTATCGCTTCCAAAGTCATCAATCTCCTAAAGGCACACCCCTATTCCCGTTTGAATTAAATTATCTATCGTGTTGTAGATTTATATAAATAAAGATGCTTTGATATGAATGCATGAACAAACGAATTTATTGAAAATCATCTTACCCTTTTTCAAAACAAAGATACTCTAATTGCTTATGCTTTAAAATGAATTAATTTTTAAAATATGGAGTAAAGGGTACTTTCAACGCAGGCCTGAAGTTTCCATAAAGTCAAAGCCGGACTTTTTTGACCACACACAGAAAACACTTATTTTCGTTTGGCATCATTTTGCGTCATTTTGTAGACTTCATCGCAGCTCATACAAAATGGAAAAAATAATGAAATAGATCATTCAATAATCAACTGGGCTTTCCGTATCTGATGCAGTGTCTTTGTAACTAGCGAAAAAATAGTGTTCAAAGTGAGTAGAAATGAATGAAGTTGGGAAATTTTTATAAAATTTTTAAAAGCAAGAATCTCATAGAAGACTCAACAGAAGTTGGATGTGCATTATTGAATTGCAAACCGTCAACATTGGCATGAAATTTTACTTTGCAAAATATTAGCTTTCCTGACTACATAATTTGTGAAAGCGATTGGCGAAAATCAATCAGGTAATAGTGAAGAATATTTAAATTTTAACCCATTTTGTTGGATGGAAGATCTGAAGATGTCGATAAGGAAGCATATAATCACTTGATATAAATAGTACTTTTATTTTTCGCAAAGAGGAAACGGAAATCAATGACCAGAATGATGGGTTTTAAACGTAATTCTGTACTTATTGCTTTCAAGCTTAAACCAGATAAGCGTTTGGCTTGTCAAATGTATTCTTTTCTTATTTTATCTCATGACATGTAATCAATATTTAATTGAGGCTAATTTATTTAAACTTTTAAAATCACCTACGTGCGCTGAGCATTTTATTTATGACATGAGATTATTGCGGCAAATTCATTTGTATTTGAATAATAGGTTTCCCTCAAAATCCCATTTTGATGTTCGACAAAAGCAAGTACAGAAGGACTCTATTTGATCAGTAAAATTTGTCTCATTTTGAATCACATACATTCATTCATATTTGTTTGAAGAAATAAAAGAAAGAAGAGTCATTCAAACTGATCAAAATTAGTGAAATTAATTCATTTCTTACCAATAGATGTAATCTCTTTGAAGTTATGTTTACTTTCAAAAAATTATGGTACTTCTTCATTTCACCGGCGAAGGTATCAAAATGATGCAACGAACGCCGTTTGGCTTTTGGTTGTACTCAATGTAATTCATTTGGCGCATAATTTTTTTTTTCAGTGAGCTATGCTGAATGAAGTCTTTTAAAATTTCCTGCTATATTGAAAAGTACCAAATTTATTAAAGTATTTAAGTGTTTCTTTTAACTATCTACAATATGACAATATGTATTTAAATCATATTCCTACTTATTGTTACATAATGCTTATGACAGAAATTTATTTTCATTTTAAAACGTTTTTCACGAATTTCGCTTGGTGTGTGTGTGTGTGTGTGTGGCCAACATCAAATTTTCGATCGTTAATTTAACCAACTTTACATCAAGCTAGAGCTTTGAAATTTTTGGGAATCGTTCGCTCATATATGCAATATTTAGACATTTGCATTAAGTTTTTAACGCCTAATCTTTTCTTGTAATGCAGTTTATTTAAACACTTGGAGCGATTTCAAAAATTGGCACCAAACTTGGCGATTTTCTTTTTTTTTTTGGTTGAGCTTTAAATCCGTGGAAACGGAGGTAGCCATTTGGCAAAATACTGCCAAATAATTCTTGTCTCCAAGGATGGTTGGGTTAAACTACATTCCAACAGTAATTTACCAGTTGAATTAATTAATTTTAGTTAAGTTTTACGTTTTTATGTATTTCACTCAGCGACAGTATTGTCTGTCTGTGTGCGTATCGATGTGTCATCAAATTTTTCTATCATTAAATTTAATAACTTCCCATCAAGTTAGACTCTGAAATTTTGAGAACCGTTCTTGCCTATTTCAATGCAATATTTGAATGTTGCGACCAGTTTTGAAAAACTAGCATATTTCAATAATTCTTTTAATAAACTTTGCCACCATATAAAAACGTTGTTTTTTTTAAAGGTTAGTTTTGATCTCAATTATTTCATTTAGTACATTGGCAAAATATTTAAATTTATTACATTTCATTTCGCCTCCATCAAGTAATGCGCCAAGCATACTTTGAACGGCACTCAGTATCAAACAGATAGATAATCGTTTGGTACATCGGTTTTATAATATTTGATTTACTTTATCCTTGCGCCAGCGAAATGGAAAAGTACCAAATGTATACATATTCAAAATTTTGTTTCTGAAAAGGTTATATATGTTTAAAGTAAAAAAAAAATTACAACAAAATTTTTGCAGAATTTAATTATAGTATATTAGATTTTATCACGAAAAGAATGATTTTAAGCAGATTCCATTTTCTGTAAAGGTTTTAGTATTTAGCTATATTTCTACATCTGTTAGAGTATTTCGAAAACACACGATATGTTGTCAGATTTTAGATGTTTTTAAAATTCGTTTATTTGGTACATTTCCATTTCCTTAGCGCAAAATCTCATCAAACAGAATTGTGCTGATAATTCATAGTATACGCATATTCAGATGGCGTCGTTTATCATATTTAACTGATATAAAACGAAGTATAAATACCTGTTAAAGCGTAAATAGAAAAATTACTATTTCATAAACGTTGAAAAAAATATATTAATTATATTCCATTTCTTTAGAAAAAAAAGTATTTCGATTAAAAAAACGGTATCTCATAAGGATTAAAAGAAAGAAGTTGAGTAAAAGGATTTAAAATGATTTGGCTTGTTAAACTATTACATTTTGGTACAAAATATGACATTGCTTGTCTAAAAACTTCTCTCAATAGAGGACGTTAGTTTGTTTGAACGCTTGAAATCGTAAATCAGGATCAAATGCACCATTTTAACTAACCGAGATTTGAGTGTAGCATCATAGTTATTTGAATAAATGATTTCATTTAGAATTCCACCACATTTTGTTATAAGTTTAGATATGATATAAAGTTCAATAAAGTATTGGTATCCTTATTAATACTGTCCCATTAGAATTGAATAAATTTATATTTTTCTCGAAATTAAAGAAAAAAATGTTTCAAGTATAAAAATATTTAATTACTCAACCTACGATATTTTTTAAATTCTTATTATGTTTTGATATGTTTCTTATATGTTTTTGATATTAGTAAATTGCCTACATACATTCAATTTTCTTTTTCCACTAAGCAAAATTCCTAGCAGTTTGAAGAGTTAATTATTCCTGAAGGATAAATAATTACAATTATTGAAAAAAAAATGTATTTGAAAATATTACTGTACGTCTTAAAATTTGTTTTTCCCTTCATAAGTCAATTTTCTCACTTAAAAATTTAAATACATTATTTGTGATCTCAATAAATGTATTATAGAGAAAGAAATTGACTAAAAGCTCGATCTAACTTTTTCCCTTTAAACGCAAGCGTATTTCTAATCTTATTTTTTATGCTCTATCTGATCCTACATAGATTAATTCTCTTTCATTAAAATTATCTGGTTGTAGATTTGTATAAATGGACGCTTTTGATAACAATGTATGCACAAACGGGTGTGTTTAGAAATATCGGGCAACTATTAAAAAAAGTACTCCTATACCAACGTAAAATTATTATTTTTTGAAATATTGAAATAGTTCATTTCAGCCTTCTAGCTTTGCCTTCCATTTATCTGATGAAGCGGCTTTGCTACCAATTATAAAATAATGTTTAGTAAAATGTGAGTAAAAATGAGTGCTACTCGGAGATGTTTATCTAATTTTTTTAAAGAAATTCGGTACTTTCCTGTTATATTAGAGCTTGATGATAATGAATGACCATAAAGAGCATAAGCTAAAGTATTCTGACTCTACTACATAATTTGCGAAAGCATTTGGCAGTAATAGTTCTCATTTAATAGTGAAGAATATTAAACTTTAACCCATTTATTATGAATGAAGATATAAAAGATGTTGGGAAGGAAACACATAAAAGAAATAGTGTAATATAAATAGTAGTTTGTTGCTTGTTTTCGCCAATAGGAAATCAGCCAAGAATGATGATTTTTTTTATTGTCTATACTTATTTAGTGGACTTAAATTAAGTAAAAAACAGAATTTGGCTTATCAAATGTATTTTTTTTATATTGATCTCATAATATTGTGGTCAATAGTTATTTCTTTTACGTACTAGTTTGTTTGGATCTTAAAATCGATACCAGTGCATTTTATTTATCCCATGGTCTGAGTGCAGCGTGTTGTATTTGAATAATAGGTTTCCCTCTGATTTACACCTCATTTTTGGTGTTCAACTTAGTAGAACAAAGACATAAGTTCATTTGTTGATGAATAAACTTTATGTTTCATTTGCAACGCATATATATTATTTCGAAAAAAAGTAAAAGAAAAGTCATTCAAACTATTCAATCAGAATAAGTGAACTTAATTCATTTTATAATAGATATAAACTTTGAAGTTATGTTAATGTTCAAAC
>BMAW01102314.1:0-12137 GCA_019974015.1 Nephila pilipes | reverse complement strand
CTTTAAGGAGATTGTTCAGTGCTCGGCCTTCTTTCATCCGTCCTTTTTCTGAAAGGGTGAAAGACATCATCGAGGAACTCAGCCTACATGACTTGGGTATTCAACAAAGAAATTTTATTAAATTTCCACCTTGGAATGTGCCAAGGTTTCTTTACCATAACCCCTTTGCTTTATTTAGCAAATCCAACACATGTCCCATTGTTCTCCAGAGAATCTGCCTTCCATCGCTGTCAGTATGAGGATTTTATTCCTATATACACGGATGGTTCGAAAGGAACTGGATACGTCGGCTGTGGTGTCGTTTCAAACGACATCAGGCACAGTTACCGGCTCGACTCTTCCTGCAGTGTCTACACTGCCGAAGCAGTCGCCATCTACTGTGCCCTGAAATTAGTCGAGACATCCAGTTCTCGAAAGTTCGTTGTATATACTGACAGCAGAAGCGTCCTGGAAACATTGGTACATCTGGACGATAGAAGTCATCCTATCGTGGTTGAAATTGCTAATATTATTTGTCAGCTTTATAGCAGGGGTTATGACATAAAATTCTGCTGGATACCTAGTCATGTAGGTATTTTAGGAAATGAACAAGCGGACTCGGCTGCACGTTCGGCAACGAATCCTCTGCAGTTTGCAGTCCCATTTGAGGACTTACGACGTCACATTTTAAATCTCATTCATCAGTCATGGCAGGAATCGTGGAATCTACAAATTAACAATAAATTACACGGTGAAGCCGATCATTGGAGAATGGCCTGTATTTCCAATGCGAAGAGCCGATGTCAGATTGACTCGCCTTCGCATTGGACATACTCGTTTTACTCACAAACATCTTTTGTTTGGTGAAGATACTCCCGAGTGTCCTTCCTGTCATGTCCCTTACACGATTCATCACATTTTAATTGACTGTCCGGTGTTTGAGCATCATCGCCGGACTTTTTTTCATTCTTCTGTTTTAAAACTGTCTGACTTGGTGGGGGAAAACCCCCACCATAACTTATTTGCTTTTTTAAAACACATTGGCCTTTTACACCAAATTTGAATTTTTAACTTTTAACGTTTATTTATACTTTCTATGAATTCCGTTTTTAAGATTTGAAAATTTTATTTCATTTTAACAAATGTTTGGCGCAGCATAGCTTACCTTGGCTCTTGCGCCATAAAACCTCACAGTCACTCACTCGATCAAATCCAAGCTCTTTTGACCAGTATGCTCTATAGTTTGGCAGATGAAACTAGAGATGCATAAATACAAATACCCAAATAATGATTTATTTCATTCTCTGATATAGTCAAAGTTATACTTGGATTCTTTTGAATAGCATATTGTTTGCTCTCTTCATAAATGTTACTTATGATCTCGTCCGTCCATAAATATTTAAAAAATTGGTATGGAGTGTCTGGTTCGATAAATCCAGCTGTTTAAAGGCACTGAGGTTTCTGCTAGCTTCTGCAGATCTACCTGTTGTTAAATTATCCTTATACGATAAACATATTGGAAAATAAGTACTGTCAGTGATCACATTGGTCCGATGATTGGTAGCTTTTCCAGATTCATATTTTACTAAATTGTGATAGTATTCAGCAGAAATGCTTGCTGTTGAGAATAATTGGATACAAAATCTGAAATAATAAATAGTTGGAACAGTTTCATTCGTGTAAACAGGGAAAAAACACTGAATGAGCTTTCAATTTTTTTGTAACCAAAAACCTCACTGTTTTGCGAGACCCGGGTAACTGGCCGTCGCAACGTTACTGGAAAATTGCCGGAATAATATAAAACCGGGGTTGGGGGGCTTGGGTTGATAAAAAGTGGAGCTTCAGTCAGTTAGGAGTGAGTCATCGTGGTGTCGAGTTTTGAAGCAGACATTTTACGAGGGCGTTTTGAGTGCTCTTTATTCTCTAATTTTTTATTTTTGTGTGATTCGATTTTTTTAATGGTGATCTGTTTGTTCTATTCCAGCATTTTTTAGAGCTTTTTACTTTTCTTCATTTTTTTTGAAATTTCTTTCACTCATTACAGTAAAAAACAAAAAGATCAAAATAAGCGCAGGAAGTGAAAGTATGCAGACATTTAATGTGAACAGTGGGAGAATAAGTTATTTATAGGAAAATCATCAGAAAAACTGTTTTCTCATAATAGAAAACGTGAATCCTAATAGACAGTATAAAGTGCATAATCAGCCTTTCATAGAAGAAAAAATGAAGTTTGTTCTTAGGTCTGAGTTGCGAAAAAACTATGTGACTAGAAAAAAAAGTAAGGAATCAGAATGCAAAATAAATTTGCTAAATTAAGTTATGAAGAGTTAGGAATGACAGAAGCGTCGTACGAAATTGCTTTAGCAATGACGGAAAAAAGGCTTTTTCTGACGAAGAGAAATCAAACTGGTTGGCGTTGTTTCCAAATATTTGCACGCCATATTGGTAATAAAATTATTGAAAGGAAATCAGATGCGAAATTGCTGCATGTAGGTCGACCACTACGTGACTTATCCAACGATAGAAAGACCTAGTCTATTACTGAACTTCATTTTCTTTAACTTTGGTGAATCAAAGATATGTGTTGTTACACAGTTTAATTTTCAAAAGGAAAATTTATATGTATATTTTTGTTTTTATAGAACTTTCCAGTCTTCAGTCAATACATGGTAAAATAAAAGGGTTAGTCATAGTTGAAAAAAAAAATTATTCTTACAAAATCAAAAAGATTGCAGCAAATTAATCAGTGTGGTGTGTACTGACGTTACGTCTTCAATCAATGGTGGATAAATTAAATGGAACTGTAACTTGGCTAGAATTTTTTTAAAATCGTCCTATACTAAAATATCATTGCATTATACTAGTCATTGTGTGCTAAAACTTTAAATTTTTTTATTACCAGTTCAGAATTGTGGGATTAAAATTAGAGCTAGAGCATATCATTGGCGATAATTCCGATAATATTGTGAATTGTTAGATTTGGGAAATAGTGTTCATAATTTCCATTGTAAAGAGGACTGGCTTTTTAGAACACAGGTTCTGATTAAATTTTCGAAAATGAAAAATGATTTTTTTTTTTATATTTTAGAACATAAAAATGAACTATCAGGCCAAAGAATTCTTTTATTTGAGAACTAATGGCTATTTGATTTGGAATTTTTAGTTGATGTAATTAGCCACCTTACTGATTTATATTTAAAAATTTAAGGTAAGATTAAGTTATTTTCTAGCTTAATAAAATAACATCAGTTCATTTTTAAAAGAAATTAATTCTGATCACCTTTCAGTTAGAAAATGTGCTTGAAAAAAAAAAAACGTAATGAACGTGCACAAAAAAAAAACAATTTGACCAAAATTTTTTTTTTTGAAAAAAAAAATTAGGATAATACAAGGGACATTTGTAAGTCCAGTCATTTGATTTTCAATGTCCCGATTGATAATATTCAATAACTTTCTATGCTATACATTCTTAGCATCTCGGAACTGCTCATCCGTCGTACTTAAAATGGAAACTTCTTCAGGTATTTTCTCTGGAACATAATCTTCGAGATTTTGGCGATTATCGAGTTGCTTGCGCTTGACGAAATGCATTCTCGAGTTGATTGTTTCTTTCACGTATAGAAGAAAGGAGGTGATTTTCATCTGCAATGAATTGCTCTTCAAGATCTAGAAAGGCATCGCGTGAATTGGGATATAATTTGAGCAATTTGCTCTCTTTATAGAAAGGTACATATTGAACGAGAAGACTGTAATAGTAAATCTCTGCATCATTATGTATTGAGAAGTATGGTGTTCTAACATCTGCCGGAATATTTCAAAGTTCCATTTTTGTGGCATCCTCTAGTGTAATAAGCTCTCTTGGTCTTCTAGGTGGTTCACCAGTTTCAGCATCCGCATCAATGTCTTCGTCTGGTTCATAAGCCTGATTCCTGTAATAGGGCTCATAATTCATTGCAAATTCCAATAGACCAGGGGTCTCCAAACTACGGCCCGAGGGCCACATCCGGCCCGCGGACAGATTTTGTCCGGCCCGCGGAGAGCTAGCATACTTGAAAGAAAACTCCTTCTAGAGAACATATTTATTTTTTATAGCAAATTAAATTTAGTTTACTGAAGTAATCTATTTTTATGTTGAATAATTATTAATATGACATCTACATTGATATGGTCATGGGCTAACTACTCATAACATTGTTGTAGGTTACTATATACTAACTAACAAATTATTGAAATGAATCCAACTAACATTTTATACATTTTAAATGAAAAAATAACTTATAACAAGCATAATGACATATGAAATACTAATGAGATTTATGTAAATGAGATTTTCCACTGACAATAGTTTGTAGTTGTGGACTAATTTTACTTGTACCAATTATTAAAAGAGATTTAAGATGCTCATCAGTTAATTTAGATCTGTAAACATTTTTTGTGTACTTCATTTTGGAAAAGGTCTTCTCACACAAATAAGTAGTACCAAAAACAGAAAACAGCCCACGAGCAAATTTATGCAAATTATCAAATTGTGTCAGTGGAAGACACTTATAAAATTCCAACAAAGATAAGTTTTGATATTTGTTCTTAATTATATCACTGCATTGTAGATCAATCATTTCCATTTGAAGTTCCGGGGCTAGGGTTTCAATGTCAGTATCAAAAGGATTCTGAAAAATCTTAATTTGATTCGCAATGGCATCAAAGTCCGAGAAACGAGTATCAAAATTTATTTTCAAAGCACTCGAAAGTTTCGATTGCAAAATCGATAGGAAACTCGGTCTCACTGGTGTGGCTGAATATTTCGCATGTTTTAAAATGTGAAAAACATTTACTTCGTAGTTGTGATTGAAACAGTATCAAATTCTTCCGGAATGATTTGATATTAGTGTATAAATCAGGAAGATGCTGGTTTTCTCCTTGCAATCTCAAATTCAGTTCGTTCACATGTTTTGTCAAATCAACATAGAATGCTAACTTCCACAGCCATGCGTTGTTTTGCAATTCAGTAAGAGGGCGATGCTTTTCATTCAAAAAAATTTCGATCACTGCTCGAAGTTCAAAAAAGCGCTGAAGGACTTCCCCACAACTAAGCCAACGTACGGCAGTATGATAAGGTAAGTCATTTTCTCCAATCTCTTCAATAAATTGCACGAATTGTCGGTGATTCAGCCCAAAAGATCTGATAAAATTAACAGTTGATATGACTGGTTTCAGAACTTCAGACATATCCAAACATTTTCCGCACAAAGACTGTTGATGAATGATACAATGTAAGACTATTGGTTTTGAACCACCGTCATTTTCTACAGCCTTTGACACAAGAGCGACCACTCCTTTATCTTTCCCACTCATGTTTTTGCCTCCATCAGTTGTAATACATTTCAAGTTTTTCCATCGAAGGTTCTTTTGGTTAATGGCCATTTCAACTCCTTTAAAAATATCTGAACCAGTAGTGCCATGAATACTATACATATCAAGAAGTTCTTCATGCACTTCATAGCTTTTATCTACTCCTCGAATATAAATCAACACCTGAGCAGTATCTGACACATCCGTTGACTCATCCAAGGCCAAAGAAAACCACTCAACATGTCCATTTTTGTTGAACAGTTGAGAGGATATATTTTCAGCGATGTCTTCTACCCTTCGAGCCACAGTGTTTGCTGACATACTGACAGTTTTTAATAAATTTACCTTTTCAGGGCACATTTCTTCGGCTACTGCGATTATGCATTCTTTGGCCATTTCTCCATCGGTGAATGGTTTTCCACGTTTTGCAATTTCAAGAGCCACACGAAAGCTGGCATGAGTTGCAGCCTCTTGTTCAGTTTTGAGTTTTGTAAATAAAGATTGCTGCGATTTCAATCCGAGCTTCATAGCTTCGAATTTTTCTGTCCGCAAACTTCCTGTATATTTTGAGTAATTTTGAAAATGTTTTGCTTCATAATGACGTTTAATGTTATATTCTTTGAGAACGGCTATGCTTTCATTGCAAATCAAACATAGCGCCTTGTTACTGGACTCAATTACGAAATACTGAATGTTCCACTGATCTTTGAATTTTCTGCATTCACTATCAATTTTTCGCTTCTTTTCCATTCTACTAAATCACACACAAAAGCAACAATTCAAATCAAAATATTGTTACAAAGATGTCTTAAACTTAAACACGCACAAACACGTTTTAAGGAGGTACGCACTATTTTATTTCACAGCAGTGTCATAGGAACTGACTTGTGGTTGCGCCACTAGCCTTCTTATATATTCCACTTACTGCCATCTAGAAGTGAGTGGAAGACACCAGAACTTTCTCGAACCAACGAGATTATTCTGTAAGTGCTATTAGCGCCATCTGTTAGCGATAGAAGGTACTACCTATTTCCGTTTGTGTCCACCAGATGTCCTGTCACGTTACTCCTCATGGCTCGCTCGTACTCTACGACTAATCTAGAAATTACAGATAATGACAGGAAAATTAATAATATGCAGTGTTGCCGTTTTGCGGACTTTAGTCCGATTTGCAGCCTTTTTTAAACGTGGCGTACTTTTTCGGACTTTTTTTTTCATGTAAAAAAAATACTCATTCGTTACTTGAGTACTCGTTACTCGTTAGGAACCGAAGTAACGATTACTGAAGAAAAAAGTAATCAATGATTACATGTGTATTTCATTACTTTTGTAATCAATGATTACTATGGCGATACGATGCGGGTACCCCATTATAACGGATACCCATACGATACGGAAAATACATCAGCTTCCCCGTCGCTAGAGGCATCTGGCAGAAATTAAATGAGTATCGTCCCTGTCGCTAGAGGCATAAAATTAAAGCGTTCCCGTCGCTAGAGGCATCTGGCAAAAAAGTAATCATATTTTACACCACTAGTGGACTGATTCAACTTTTTACCACCGGCAACAATGAATGATAATATGGTTTTGGCCCTTGGAATTTACTGGAGTAATCAATATGGCCCTAAGGCTGGAAAGTTTGGAGACCCCTGCAATAGACACATATTTTTGTCTTTTGACCGCTTCTCCTATCGCTCAAAAATGTTTGCACCATAGCCAAACGCATAATCATCTTTGAACTTGACAACATGATAACGTTGATCGGGCAATCGTGCGTTGAACAATATATATTTTCTTGAATCATAGCGAAGAGGAAGATGGAATAAACGATAAGCACACTCGCACGTAGAAAATATCCGCATGCAGATTTTGAAAAGTTTTCGTTGAATTTCCGATTCTTCTTGTATAATGCGATTAATGGCTTGTTTGACACCGTAATTAAGGTCCTCTGGTTCCACTTTTGCTATGTACTTTGTTACATAGTGTGTAAGAGCTTGATTAGATTCACATGGCTCAATATCCATATTACCGTCCCAAAACTCTTATGATTTCGGGACAATAATTATTCATCCACTTTTCATAGGCTGCTCTTTTTAGTTCGCAAAATCTTCCTCCATTTTGCAAAGACCCGGGAGAAATTTCTTCGATTATTTTTGTTTCCCAACTGGGTTTACGATTGGATGCAAAGCGACACAGGTGTGCGTTTCTCTTAAAGCACGTTTGTGTGTGACGATGTATTTGATTTCGATTCACAAGATTATGCATCTCAGGTTCCTCTTCTTCAGAAGGATAACTGCGCGAGACGACTTTATTGATCAAAGCAATTTCCTCTGGTGTTTCGAAAGATGGTACGTTTTTATCCACACCAAAAGATGGAGATGTGGACTTCCATGGTTCTTAAATTCCATTCTCCGCCTTTGTTCAACAACTTGCAAACTATATGTGCGACATAAAAAGCATTAATTCTTCTTGAAAATTGTCTGCTAAGCACAACCGGATACATCACAATTAGTTGTTGAACTTCATCTATTCAAATTGATGCTGGATCCACATGGGGTCTTTTATTGGCAATCAATAATGCTTTTCTCCTATCAAGCCAGTCGAGATCATTGCAGCTAAGAGTAATAAACCAGGTGGGCGGACCCAAACGTTTAATAAATGTGATAAGCTCATTCATTGCTATTCTCCAATATGCACTTGATCCTCGAAAACATCTCATTTGAAGATGCACATCATCAATAGCTCCTTCTTTATTTCTAATTTTCCCCCTCAGGGGGCTCATCTTCTTCAAATGAGTACGGGTATCATAACCCCGAGTTCATGAAACAGAAGGAAACACGGAATAAATCTCAGTCTTTGTTTGCGTTACGCTTTAATTTCCTTACTTTTTTTTGTATTCTTGATTTTTAATCAAATGTTTTAACATTATTTTAAATTTGACAGAAATGCTTATCAGATTAGAATTTTTAAAATTTTAAATTGCCCCCCCCTTTTAACTTAACGTAGCTTTGACTTAACTGGTATTCCGTTTTTTAAATGACTCGCTTGATGTTTGGCGCAGCATAGCCATATCTGGCTCTTGCGCCATAAAATTTCAATTTCACTCACTCAACTTCATCAATGTCTTTCGCGTTTTTACAGTTTGGGTTAGTCAAAAAAATGTGAGTGCTGGACCATTTAGCGAATTACTTAAAATTGCTTGGTTTGTGATGAAATCCCATTCATTAACTTTTGCAACGCGTTTGATTTGTGTGAAAAAGTTGTCAATGTGTTCTTTAGACCCATCGAAGAAAGGAATTATTTCTATGGAGAGTTTATTTTGGGCCATGTTTGTTTTGTTTACTTAGCAGTATTGATAAGGCATGTATACAAGTTCTGTAAGAACATTTGTTTATATAATTGACAAAACTGTGGAAAAAATACTTAAATTCTAACGTAACATGAAAACAGTGTATATTAATAAATTGCTCAAAAGAAATGTTTTTTAAAAAAAATATTGTAAATTAAAATATATAGTAAATATGAATATTAATTGAAACATATGCACTGAAAGTGATGTAATAATTAAAATTTTTAGTTGAAATTAAAGTGGTTTTAATTCCACTTTTGTCTTATTTATATGATCAATATTTGTGACATAAAAATCAAAAGTACACTCATCACTATCATGAGATCAGTTATTCAGATTGAATGATAAAGTAATAAAATATAAAAATTGTAATACAATTACAACATGTGACAAAATTTGTAACTTAGTTCACAGCATTATGTGCAGGTGTAAGTATTTTCATTTTATTATAAAGTACATGTACATTTAAATTCCACAAAACAATATTCAATTTGCACTGTTCTTATTTAATAATAATTAAACAATATTTCTCTGAAAAATAATCTTAGTTTTCAATTTCAGGGAAGAGTATATAAAGTTAATATTCAAAAAATGCGAGTCTGAAAAGGGCGGGAAAATCTTTTGCTATAACTAGACATGGCGCCGCGTGTTAACATTATGGAGTACGCTATTAAATTTAGGGTTAAAAATCCTGCTCACGGCACCAATTTTGTTACGGATGTAATAGTAGAGTTTTTTTTAAACAGTAGAGCCATTAAGTGACTAATGCAAATTCATAGAATCAATATAGTATATAAAACACACCTCACACACAATGTGATTGAACAGAGGCACAAAGTTAATTTTTGACTCTTGGCTTTATTTTAAAGTTATTCACACAGTTAAATTTTTTAATCGAGGAGTCAGGTTTTAATTACAAAAGAGAAATTTAAATTGAAAAATATTATTAATTTTATAACTTACACCTTTAAAGAAAGGAGGAAGAGTGGCTGGTCACCTCACTTGTGTAGAACAGAAGAGCAACTGACTTCTTTTGCCAAATAACTGCTTTCTCGCCAACAAAGCCTACTCCGCAGTTCAACCACAAGGTACGTCCACCACATTTGGCGCGTAGTTCCTAAAGTGTGAAACCTTCCCTAAATAGAAGATCCCTTTTTGTCACGTTGTAGCAATAGAAAGTAAATTGTTTATTTACAAAAACAGCATTCTGTATTCAGTTTTACATTACAATAATTTATTTGCATTACAAAAATCTCATTATTGTGTATTTATCATATGATTGGATTTTATGTCATACAATTCATTTAATAGGTCTAAATTCATCAACGACCAGTGTCCATGGGCAAGAGTAGTAATGCCGTCACCATTAATAAATCTTTTGTCATCTTTATAGAATGTATTGAGTGAAATTTGGACCTAATTAAGTTCAGTTCAACATATCCTAATTTTTGATTAAGAACACAGGATTTGTAGTCCTCGAATATTATTTTATTTTTTTCTAAAGTTTGTTTTTTAATTCTCCTTTAAGCCTCTTTTCAATATCATTCTTTGTTTTGTAGGCATACATTTTCGATTTTAATCCTACATATTCCGTTATAGTGTTCTCCTTGTTTTTATCTTTCGTTTTTCCCAATTACTTTTTTGTTAACAAGAGGTAAATTATGAATGTTGTTTTTATCTTTTCTGAAGTATCATATAAGTTAATATCATCTTTGATGTCACTATAAAAATCATCAGTCTTTATTTCGTATGTAAAAGAATCGGTGTCAGTGTACATGAGCCTTACTTCCGAGTCGTAACAATGTTTATGTAGTCGTAGTGAAAAGAATACATAAGAACTTTTGATTTGTCTCAAATTGCCATCCCTACGTGTATCGGTTTCAAAAATTTGATTTTTTTGTTTGCTTTTTTAAATGAGCGGCCATTAAGTTTTTAGAAAATATTGTGTGACGATTAAAATCTGATTTCGCTATTAGTTTTCGAGCATAAACGTATATCGACTCTCCTTACGTTTTCCCGAAAATGCTATTATTCATTAGTTTGTAAAAATCCTTTTCAAAATCATTTACAGCTTCAGTTCTTAATCTACGAGGGCTATCCAGAAAGTATATTACGTTTTGGAATAAAAAATAAACAAATTATAGGAAACAAATTTTATTATATACAGATGAAAGCCACACTCAAATACTACTTTTCTACATAGTCACCATTCAAATTAAGGCATTTATCGTAGCGATGTACGAGCTTGGAAATTCCTTCGTCGAAAAATTCGGCCGCCTGCGCCTTCAACCACTTCGTTACCTCTTCTTGCAGCTGTGCGTCGTCATCAAAACGCTGCATAGCCAGCCACTTCTTCATTGCTAGGAATAGGTGGAAGTCGCTCGGTGCCAGGTCAGGACTGTACGGCGGATGAGGAAACAACTCCCACTTAAAAGATTCAAGAACTTTACGAGTGACATTTGCCGTGTGGGGCCGGGCGTTGTCGTGAATCAACAAGATCTTAGAGCTCAACATTCCTCTGCGCTTGTTTTGAATTGCTCTTCTGAGTTTTTGGAGAGTTTGGCAATACCTTTGAGAGTTTATTGTAGTGCCTCTTTCCAGGAAGTCCACCAAAATCACACCTTTTCTGTCCCAAAAAACAGTCGCCATCATCTTCCTTGCCGACATTGTTTGCATGCATTTCTTGGGTTTTTGGGGAGAACTTGTGTGCCCCCACTGCATTGATTGCAATTTCGTTTCACAGTTCACGTGTTTCACCCATGTTTCGTCACCAGTAACGATGCGATCGAGTAAAGAGTCACCATCCTTATGGTAAGCGTCCAAAAAGTTCAACGCTGCAGCCATTCGCTGATTTTTTTGGTCCTCTGTCAAGATTTTTGGAATCCATCTTGCACAAAACTTGTGGTAACCAAGCTTTTCGCTGATGATTTCGTGCAACAAACTTCGCGAAATTTGTGGAAAACTCAAAGAAAGTTCCGTTATTGTGAAATTTCGATTTTCACGGACTTTAGCATCGACTTTTTCGACAAGTTCGGCAGTCACTATGCTGGGTCTCCCACTTCGATCTTCGTCGTGACCATTGGTTCGGCCATTTTTAAATCTTATGACCCACTGACGCACTCCACCTTCAGTGATAATGTTGTCCCCATACACTTCACAAAGCTGCCGATAGATTGCAAAAAACTGTAAACCGATAGAAGTCAGAAACCTTATTACTGCACGCAGCTCGCGGGATTTTCAATTAACGCAGACATTTTAAACCGTCACAGTATCTGAACAGAGCACAGCACGAACCTCTCACTAGCACGGCTAGATGCCCACTGAGCTGCGCAACGCTCTGACCCCAAGATGGCCGCGCTAGCCCCGCCCCTAGCGGACACAGACGAAAACGTAATCTACTTTCTGGATGGCCCTCGTAATATTGTAATCTATGTAATTTTTAAGCCCAGTGCACTGAAAA
>BMAW01102311.1:0-15457 GCA_019974015.1 Nephila pilipes | reverse complement strand
TTTGCTCTGTTCTCTTATTAATTTTAAATAATAGTACCTCTACAAGGACATGGAGGAATATATTTGTCCTAGCGAAAATTGAATCTAAAATTTCGTTCTTCAATGACAGTTAAAATTAAAGGGACTTAATCACTAAAGATACTGAATCATAATTAGAGATTCTATAAAAAATTTGTTTAGGAAGTATAATAGAGCAACGAAGAAGAAACATTGAAACACTTTAAATGACAAATTTGGAAGAAAAGTTGCGCCTTGAGAGCACTTTTAGAAACCACAACGAAGGCAAAATTTGAAGAAAAGGTTACGTCAAACCCTTATATAAGAAAGCTGACAGATCAGCATGAGTGGAGCTAAGGTCAGTTAAAATTCAGAATCAACAAATTATACTCCCAACGGTTGGTAAGAACCAGACGAACAAATTACTGAGCAAGAATATCCCAAATTTCCTGCTCAGAGTTAAGAAGATGTTAGCTTATGTTTAGAGATGTTGTCGAACGTCAAAGTGCAACGATTCATTCAAAAGACATTACAGGTTTCCATCTTTTAGGACTCTGTTCAAAATTTCTCATATTGCGTGAACAGAGGGCAAACAACTTCGACCACGTAAGAAGAACTTTGCTAAAAAGATTCGTCATGGAAAAGTTTAACTGATTATTTACCACACATCAAAGTTTATATACACTTGGATTTTATCACGAACTTGCAACATATTTTGATGGATGGACATGGTTAAAAGAATCAAAGATCTTTTGAAGAATTAAGGAAACTGATGTCTCAGATCAAATGAAACTGTGGCTCTACAGACAAAACAGCATTTTCTAGACGAATGGACAACGATAAATTCGCCAGCCGAATTAGCAGAAGAAGTTCAGAAGAGTAGCAAAGACGTCAGAACATTAAATTGAAAGCCAGTTAATACGCATTTTGGGGAAGAAACAAGACTTTGAGTTTCAGAACAATTTCGTCCAGTTTTGAGATCGCCACGAAAGTTCGAGCAGGATAGATCAAGTTGGAAAGTTGCGAAAGCAACACTAGTTACAATCGACATACGATGCTCAATCCGCTAGTCACAGAAGTCATGAAGGAAATCCATGTCAAAATCGACGGATCGAAAATCGAATTAACGGCGAAGGTATTCGAATTCGATATTTCTAATCATGCTCAAACAGGTGATTTGAAGATTCAACGATTCAGCGAAAAGAGCTAAATATGCAAGCCAGCCGAAGAGAACACAATTTCACGAAGAAACAAGCAAGCCTACGGCAACGTGGCTACCACTATCGGTGAAATCCGCACCAAAACCATGTTTGGAAACAAGAAAATTGCAACATCGACACCGGAGAGGCTGCAATGATCTACTACGAAAATACTAGCAGAAGAATCTTCGATCGAAACTAGCGAAGAACAAAACTGTCTTAACAGGCATAGGTGATGCTCAGTCACTACGATAGGATCTTTCGAACAAAATTTCAGATGGATGAAAAAACTATTCACTTACTTGGTGGCCTACAACAAAACTAAAGTACAGAAGCAGTCATAGGTTTAGATGTTTGAACGTGCATCCAGTCAACTTCACGGGAATGGTGTAAATTTGTTAAATATGAAAATAACATTCTCAATGCTGGGCCTAAAGCGGGGAAAACATCGAGAAGAAGAAACTAAGATCACTTCAGAGATCCTGAGATCAAAAAAGGAATTTACTGAAATGATAGAAAGTAAGCCTAGAAAAGAAGGCAAACACCGATGTTACCACGAGAATTATTTTAAGGAGGATGAACCAGTTTATCAATCGCCACGCCGATTAGCATTCTGAAAAGAAAAAGAAGAGTAAACAAACAGATGAAGGATGGCTCAAAGAAGGCATCATATACTAGCTCATCAGACCGCCATTGAACACATATTTACAAATATATAGAAGGAAAAGAACAAAGAGATTACAAGAAACAATGCTACCAAGGAAAGAACTTTAAAGAAGCCTATCAAAGGTGGAAGGTTACAAGAAGAAGAAAAAAAAAAAAAAAAAAAAAAATCTGCAGGAGATGATATAGCTCTGATAAAACATATATAAAACTTTTTTTCTATCAAGCACCATTTGAATATCAAACATAGTTATTGAGTGAATTTTGGTACGATTTTAATTTCATACTATATTGTTTTCCTTTTATGTATAGATATCTTGTGTTATTTACATTTTTTATATATGTTTTTTTTTACATTTTATCTTTTCTTTTATATCAGGAATTTTTATCATTCCTATATTGTGATGATAAGTAAAATTGATTACATATTTTGCTCCATATAGAATATTGAAGGTTTGAAATTCATTTCTTACTATTTTTTGTATTATTAGTTATTTTGAAAATTCAGTATAGCTGGAGCCAGCTCTATTTGGAGGGTCGAACTGTAGGATTTTTCCATCCAATTGTTATTAAGCAATTAATTATATTTTTTCAATCTACTGTAAAACCAGTTCCTCCGATACTCAATAGATGTCATACGAATCAAGGTCGTAAGTAAGCTCATTGCAGCGCCACCTATCCCAGAACAAGGCAGGTGAAGCTCGTTTTCGCTCTCTTCTCTTCTCTCTTTGCATACTTTCTCCGCTTCTCTTCTCGCTTCTGCGCGTGAGTAAACTTCAACGCCCAGGCGCGTTTCAGCGCGTCCATCGATAATACTAGGTACAAATGGGGCAACCATCTATCCGTCTCGGAAGAACTGTTTACTACTGCTGTATATATATCATGGTGTAAACACTTTTTTATTCTGCATCTCTCCAATGAGTAAAACCATATTACTGCAAGCTTCGTCAGCAGACATCATCAACAACATTACATGAGTCAAGAAATTACCCCTAGACAACCAACATTGCGTAAGAGCAGGCTATCGTAGCAGATTCAGGATGAACAATCTCCCATCACCTTGATTTCTACACACACACACACACACATATATATATATATATATATATATATATATATATATATATATATATATATATATATATATAATGATTTAACTTAATTCCTATTAAATTTTCACCTTAATAATTTAATTTCCTAAATTTGACCATTCTCTCCTTTAAAAGATAATGTTCATTCTTATTTTCTGATACGATTCTTTTTTCTTTTTTATTTAATTCAATCTCGCTCGCTTAAAATCTACAAAGTCAGCTGTGTTCACACGCTCCAGACCTGTAGGAGAGAGAGGGATGATCCCTACCAGACTTTAAGTCTATCCTTAAATTCCCTTAAAGTCCCTCCATCCAGACCATGTCGTCTCTGACGTATATTGTGAATATACGTCAGCCTATTATATAAACGAAAACACAGCAGCGAAAAACGCTCTTTTCTCTCTTGCTCAGACACCCCTTTCTGATGATCATCTGAGATTTTTATGGTAGTTTCGCTTCAGCCTCTATATCCAAAGCCCAATTAAAGTCTGCTACAATATAAATAAAAGTATTTCGGCCATGTATTGAATGTTTTATTAATGTTGAACGAACATTTTTATATCATTTGTGATATATATATATATATATGAATTTAAAGTACGAAAAGAAGTACTTTGTTCATAATAAGATTATTTATTCATTTTAGCTGAGAGTGTGAGAGAGAGGCAACATAGTATTCATAAGACTAGAGACGCAGCGCCACATTTCAAATACAACCAACAAGAGCAGAAGAACCTGGAAGAACTAAGAAGAGAGAATTTCTCTGTGCAGTTGATTTTATAGGTAGAGATATCTGTCGATTTCTCCCAAGTGATGTCAGCTGACGTCTATCAGTCTCGTAGAGATGATTTCTGACAGACTTACGACTATGGGAAAGAGGAATAAACAGATTTTAAGAGCGCGTGATCGAATAAGTAAAAGGATAATTTGTAACTGGATCAGAAAACAGGAAAGAACGCTTTACTTATGAATTAGAGAATGGGAAAAATTAGAAACTTAATTAGTTTTGTGTGAGATCATTACACACACCCACACCCACACACCCCCACACATATATCTGTGTGTGTAATGAACTGCAAGAATTTATACATTCCTGCAGGTATCATGCAGTCAAGATTAAAACATGAAAATTTATAAGCAATATTTTATATATTGTTGATATCGGCCAACAGGTGGTCGAATGCCGAAACTTTAGGTGCCTAACAGGCACCTAGAGTGTCGGAGGCGACATGTAAAGAATAACGCACTGTTGATTCACGAACTAGTACAAGAAACGTATTTTTTACGTCAAAAACTAAAATTTTCGTTTAAATGCATTAGGAGTTTGAATTGCATCCGCCATTCAAGGTCAACCAACCTCCTTTTCGTGATGGATTGAAAAACTATTCCACAAAAGGACACTATGTTGCCGAAACCGAAACATTTAATTTATAGATGTGTCACTGTAAATTAAGTTTAATTTAATTTTTATGTTACTCTTCAGCTCACGTATGGGGCCGAATAAATGGGTGTCGATAGTATCGACGGTAACAAGTAAAGAATAACGTGCCGTTGGCTCAAGTAGTTATACAAAAAGCTCGCATTATGTAAGTTAAAACTACCGACAAAATCAAAATGTTGGGTATTGAAGCTACATGTTCGCACCTCGTTATTTAATTTCATCTGTTTCATTGTAAGTTAAATCTAACTGAAGTGTAATTAGCACGAAGATTAAGTCAATCTTTAGTTCACCTTGGGTTGAGTTTTAATGAATAGTGATGCGCATGTACTCTGCAACAAACATCTCTGCTGTTGTTCAACACTCCCCCTTCAGCGATCGTGGCTCAGGGAATAGGTAAAAAGAAGTATATTACAGTTATGTTCATAACTCCGCGAATTTTACTAGTGGAAACAGTGTAAAATTACCGATAATAATTTGACGTCAAAATTAACAATCTACCGGTTTACCAGTATTGCAACCTTAGCCTTGATATGAAGGTGCTCGACTGTTGCCCTTCTCCAGATCTATAATTCACTAAAAACGTTTGGTTAAGTGTTGCCAATAGACTGACCACTCCCATTCCTAGCCTCCACAATTAATGAAGTTTGGAGTTGAAGTTGTGCGGAATGGTGTTCTCGAATCTATCCAAACTTAATTCGATTCGATGACCATTCAGACTAGAGCTGATAATGTCAGAAGCAGCAGCTCCGAAAACTGAATTCTGAACCCTGTGTACTCCATAGGATCTGTGAATTTATTCATGTCTTTCCTCCATTCTACTTTTTACATACAATAAATAGGACTCTGCTATTTGCTTTTCTTCCTAGTGAGGTATTTTTAATGTTCTGCAGTGTAAGTCTATTGTGAGAGCGGCGGGAAGTTTTCGATGAATCAACAATAAAATGATATCTCCTGTGCTTAAAGCCCGTCGCTGGAGAGCGTCTAGTAAGGGGCGAGTGTAAGATATCACTCACACAACCCTCTCAGAATCAGACTCAGAGCTGAGCAGTCAGAGTATAAGTTAGCGAATTGACCCTCTAAAGTTTGTGGATCGCGGGGTGATTGCAGGGAAGTAATCTCCACTGATCACCAAGGTAACGTGAAAGGATTTAAATACACAAACGGAACTGTTATTATAAGTTAAAAAAGTTATATGTCTAATCTCATATGAAGTTTAAAGATAAATGAAAGTAAGCAACGCGAAAAGTTAAAAGTACTATTAAAGAAAGCAAGAGTAAAGGAAAAAATAGAGTGAAGAATATAACAAATCAGAAGAAGAAGAGCGTTTGTCAGTTGAAGTGAAAAAAAGTAGTTTAGTGATAAGTTTTAATAGTTATTATATAAATTAAAAAGTTTTTAACAAAAATAAGGGAAATTTTAATTAGATCAGAAACAACACCAAGAACAAATCGTTTTCAATCTCTTGACCTACAGTAAAACATTTCCACATTATCATTAAATAGGTCAAAATAAGAAGATTTTGAAAATATTTGTGAAACGATCATCATTCGTCTCATGCTTCTTAAAACATCTGATACACATTCTTTCTAACTTAATTTCTCATTCTAAGCATGTTTAAGAAAGGAAACATACCGAACAGTTTTAATAGCATTATAAATAGATTTTTTTTTTAAAAAAAATATTGATCATTCTTCAATGGAACCCGCGCGAAAAGTAACCCAATTAAATTTCATTAGGAACGTTCATGTTATTCCCTTTTAATCAAAATGCTATTTATTTAAAAAAAAATCGTAATACACACACATATATATGTCCTTCCTCTGCCTAGAAAAACTTTTAGAAATTAAAATGTTTACATGAATGGCTCATTAACAGTGATTAAGAGCTTTTACGATTCATTGATTGCTGTCACAAACATCCGGGCTTGTTTGCGACAGCAATTAATAGTATGCTTGTTTTTTTTTGCATGTTAATGTGATAAATAAATCAGAAAATGTTTTGATGTGTACTATTTATCCTCGCCAGAATGTTGTATGGTAAACCCAATATATAAAGTACATGAAACTAAAACAGGAAGTCAACTTTCCATATATGATGGTATTTTAAAATAGAATGGACCAAAAGCCATTTTGCAGCTTTAAATGTGAATAATTATCATGAAAATTAATTTCATTGTTTGTTATCCGAATATGAAAATTTTTTACTGGATTTTAGTTATTGAAAAACGCATAATATTGCAACGAAGGAAATTATCTAATGCTCATGCAAAGGATATACGCATTTTGCATCATATGATTCAAAATGGCAATCTAGGTAATTAGCTTTGGTTACATATTTCGAGACACACGGTCTGCCAAAAACATTCCAAAAATTCAATGACCTCGGTCAACTCGCAACAGAGGCCACGGTAGTCTAGTGGTTACGGTTATGAATTCGATACTGGCATTGTTTTCATTGAGTAGTGTTTTCAGAGGAGCTGATGCAGGTTACATCTGTCGAAGACCCAAATAATTCCGTTTGCAGAGGAAGTTTGAAGAGGAAGACGATAACTTAGGTATCATCCTCGTCACTTGACCGAGGTTCACAATTACGAGGTCTGTCACCAATAGCCTTCTTGTTACTTCTGAGAATGACCTTAATAAACAATCCCACAAAACACATAATTTTTTTCTTCTCTGGGGGATTCTGCTTCCCCCAATAACTCTATATCCATTGCTCAATGTCCAACAAGAAACTTAAAAGAAACCTCTAGGTATATTACAAGATGTTAAAAAAAATGTGAATGAAAGAGTTTCATATTTGTGAACTGGGCAATCGCACTCGTTAAGGAGATGTTTTATTAGTTTAAGAAATTTCTATAAAATGTATAACATCAAATATATAAATAAATATATTCTATGACAAAATATTTCAAATTATATTAAGCATTTAAAATTATTTAAAACTGTAACTTGACTTTCGACCCACCTTGTATTTATTACTTCTCGTCTCGCATTTCTCACATATTTCAACATTACCTTAAAATCTGAGTATTACCTCTTCCCCTAAGTCCGAGTGTAAATCCTCTTCCTGATTTCAAAGTAACATTGGGCTATTTACATTTTTCTCATCATTAAGCTTGGGAACTTTTTGTAATTTGAATTGAATAAAATAAAATTTCGACCCAATCGTATGAAACGTGATCTACTCAAGTTAAACGAAGGTGAGAAATTTAATGAATCGATTTTGGAATGGTGGGATATATAAGCGAAGTAGAATTGAAAGTGATGGTGGGTAGTTGATAGGGAGTAGTCGGTAGGTAATTGTATGTTAGAAATAAGATTTAAGTGCAGTTGCTGATATAGAGTGATTAAAATCGTTTAAAAGTGATTCCTGATTGGCTGAAGTAGTAAAAGGCGTCGAACCTTCAGTATTTGAGGAGTATCTCGCTCGGCAAGGTGAGTTGGTAAGCTAGAACTTAAATACTCAATTCTAAACTGGGATTCGGGTGCGTTGAGGAAAAATAAACATAAAGAGAGGGCTTTAAATAAAATAATTATTAATGAAGTGATTTAGTTCTTTCCTGATGCCTCTTCATTAAATTGTGAACTAATTGTTGCATTAATACATTATTTAAATTATTGAGGATGTCAATCGAAGTAAATAATGTAGGGCCGTTATATACTTAATTTGAATTTTCCATTTTGTGAGGGTAGTTCAATAAGTACCTGATTTTGACGACAAATGGCGTTGTTAAATAGAGTGGGTGTTACTGTTGTGTGCTGCCATCTGTTAAACTGAGCCAAAACAAATTTGACATTGATTCATATATTAGTTTGGACTTGGTTAGCCATTTGTTGCCGAATCAAAATTTAATTACTGCGCAACGAGTTATCATCCTCATTTTATTTGGAGGTGTCACTGTCGATTAAACCCAGATTCATGATCATACACCGGAAATCAAGCAACAATCAAAATATTGGATTGCTTTCGGTGAATCTACTCCGAAGAAAGCGAAGACGATCTCATCGACGAGAAAAGTTATGGAACAATTTTTTGGGATGTGCAGGGTGTCATACTCACGGATCTCTCAGAAAAGGAATTACGATCAGTGGATGATACTACAGTGAGTTAACATATGAACCATTTACATTTTTCATTCTCAATATAGGTACTTTTTAAACCACCCTCGTATGAAAATGTGAGCATATTTTTTTATTTATATTACATAATTTTTCATATTTACAGATGTTGAATTAGATATTTACTTTTTTATTTTTTATTTTGTACCACATAATTTTTACATTATGACTAGGAGTACGGGTGTTTGAAAATTTGCAGTAATTAAGTTCCGAAAACAAATATGAATGTAACTCTTTTTTCAAGCGCCTTCATAAATTTAAGAGATTTACCAACGGTAGAAAGGAAGGGGAATTATGAATATTTTATGGTACAAGTAACAACGAAATCACAAACAAAATAAAGATTTCGATATTACAGAACACGAAATAATTAAATTTTGATGATTTTTCTTGCTGCTTTCTGGATAACGTTTAAAATGTTTTGTCTCATGCCTTTAATGTCGATTTTTAACAAATATTCATTTAAGATGTCGTTTAATATAACATCCAGGACAACTGACACGAGAGAGATCTGATGAAAATTATCTCTTAGCCCCCCACCTTTTTTTTTTTTTTTTTCCTCTCCTATCCTTTGTTAAAATTGAACTTTTATTTCAAAAATATTTTGAGCATATATACCTTACTTTCAATAAAGTAATTTTTACTTACGTAGTTGTTTTTCTTTTTTATCTTATTCCATAATTAATTTAACTAAATAGCTTTATTTTATATCATAGTTAACTTACAATAATTTAATGAAAACAATTTTAGAAAAAAATTTAATTAATTTCTCTTCATTTTAAAAAAAAAAGCTTGATAAAGAAAAAATTTCACATTTACTCATAATATTTCCACAAATATTCGGCTTAAATGTTTCTTTGTTGCGAAATTACGTAAACATTAATTAGTTTCTCGAATATGCTTCCTCATGAAACACTAATACAAAACTCAAATTTTAAACATTTCAGAAATAATGTTTTTAACAAAGATATTCGAAATCACTAAATTTAGTTCGATTTTAAAACAAGCAATACAAAAAAATAAAGGAATTGCTTGCGATTAATTCAAAATAAAACTTTAGTTGTGAAAGTAACCAGGAGATGGCACCTCAAATCAATGTATTCGAATATTTAGTATTGGAGTTCATTCTCGGAGGACGAAACTGGTTCTCATTCATTTTTTTAAAAATTTACCTTGAATTTATTAAAATTCTACTGATTGATTAGTCAGATTAAATTTCAGTATTAAATTGGTATATTATACTCTTTATTTTGTTTCATACTTTTGAAGAAACTTGTCTACATGTGAAAATATTACATTTCTCTTAAAATATATAATAAATGAATTAATAGTAACGTCAGCACAGCACTTGCAAATTGTTATGGTAACCATTGTGCCCTGATATGCATGATTGTTTTTATCACATAAAATTCTGTGTTTCCCAAACATCATTCTAGAAATAGATAAATCGCATAGAATAATAATTACTTTATTCTTCTAACTTTTCGTTTTTAAAGTGAGTTTGCTTATTTTATACTTATCTAAAAGGCTTGGGAAAAACGGTTAAGGTCAGAATACGTTATGACAGAGATAAAATATAGAAAACGATCGCATTAATAAACCACGTCAGTATAACAATTTTTTTAAGAAATTTTTGTTGCCTTTATCTTCGGTAATATTTGTTTGAAAATATTTATTTTATATTCTTTTATGGAAAATTATTCTCATATTAATTTCATGAGATGCCTAAAAGTTAATGGCAATTAAACATATATAAGCTTTTATACGAGTATTTCAAAAAAATTTTCCAAGAAGCCCAAAAATATAAAATACTTAAATTTTAAAACGGAAGAGCATGAAAATAGGACACGATGTTGAAAAATAATTTTCGTTGTGCTAAAAATAATTTTCGTATTTCTAATGAATACGTACGGGGTCCCTTTCTAATAACACTATAGCCCAGATTCAGGAGATCACGAGTTCAAGACTCGTTTATACTTAAGATGGTCGTATGGAGAATGATAGACTTCTTTACTTTTAAATTCAACTAAATTTCAAATGTGATCTGAAAAGTAAAGGATTCTATTTTTCTCATTAATCACTCATAATTATTAGCAGCGATCAACAGGGGCATAGCGAGAAATTTCTTATCGGGCGGGGGGGGGCATGGTTCTCCCGTTTTAATTCCTGTCTTAGAATTATTTTCAAATTTTATTGTTTATTTTTGAGATGAAAAAATGTTTATGTTGAAAATGTAATTTCTTTTAATGAAAATGTAATAATTAAACTTTTTGAAAAAAAAAAAAAAAAAAAAATAATTTAAAAAAATTTTTTTTTTAAAATTTCACTGCACAACAAGCCTTGTAGGGAGGGGGGGATGTTAAAACCTTCATATTTCCCCTATCGCTACGGCACTCTCGACTTCAATTTGATGTATACCTGATAAGCAATCGGACTTATGACACTATCGTGTGAAACCAACTTCATCATTTCTGTCGCTATTCAAAGTTGCTGTGTTAGTTATGCTAAAGAACTCATGGATACCGAACCTTTCATGAGTATGATATACCTTTAACCAATGATGGACCTATCACAACATGCGGTAGAAATCACCCTAGGTTCCCCTTATCGGAATGATCCCCACTAGCTCCTGCAGCGCCCTTTATTTTTGAACAAAACCGCGGAGCGCTGCCCAGCCGCAACTCAGCTCGTCACCTTTCTTCCCACTCTTCCACATTCAGCCCATCAGCGCTTTTCCCTTGGAAGCGCTGGATCGTGATTTCACTCTTAATGTGAACAGCAGAGATAAATTGCCATCAACAGTATTTGAAGAGCTATTTCTCTAAATAGAAACTCTGTACATAGCATTAATTCAGTCACTGGTAAATAAATAGGATAATTCCAAATGTTGCTTCATCTGTTAACACAGAAGTCAAAATCACCATGGAATTGGGTATTGAAATTACCTCCCCCCACCCCCCTAGACAGCCAAACCATTGCATAAGAGCAAACCAGTGGACTATTTTTAGACTTACTTCTACAGATAGAAATTACACACACACACACACACACACACACACACACACACACACACACACACACACACACACACACACACACACACACAATACCACACACACACACACACACACTGTCACTACCACACACACAGACACACACACACACACACATTACACACACACACACACACACACACACACACACACACACATTATATATAATCAACATTAAATTAAATTAAATAGTTAAAACAGTTAAGAAAAAAAATTTAAAAAAAAGTCTTAAGAAGTAAAAATGACTTGCATCTAGCCGACAAACATATTTATGTAAAAAAGTTTGTGAATGTGCTGTTTCTGACACTTTAAAATTGTTTTTATGTAACTTTTCTATTAATAAAGAAGTAATATAAAAAAAAAATAAAAAATAAATTCCTACTTAGGTCAACAAAAGAAAACATTCATTTTAGTTACTTTTTATTAAGTTATTTGGCGGTATTTCGCCAAATATGGCTACCCTGGTCCACTTCGCGAACTTAATGTTCAACCAAAAAAAAATCGCTGAGTTTGACAATTTTTGAAATCACGCCAAGTGGTTGGGCTAAACTGCATTTTCCTCAATTAAATTTAATTAAATGAATTAATATTTGAAAAAACTGTATGACCATCATGCGTCCACTACAAGTTTAAAAAAAATGTAGTATTTGAACTTGAGTGGATGAATAAAACGTATTTTATTAACGATTAAAAATTTGAACAAGATATATATATATAGAGAGAGAGTGTGTGTGAGCTAATAGTAGGAATTTAAAAGAAAAAAAAATCTTAAGCTTTTTTGGAGGAGGGGAGCTTTGACATCAGAAAATTTTCTATAGCTTCATCAAAATTAATGATTTTAACAATTGTACGTTCAATGGAAAGGTTACCAAACCATCCAACTTTACTTGGCTCATTGTTGATCGAATATAACATTTAATCAATTTTCTCTCTGAAGAATTTCTTTCGAAAACAGCAACTGAAACACGCAATATCTAAAATATCCTCAGTGCCAAATTCAGGGTGGTTATAACAAAAAAAAAAAGACCATATTTAGACCTTTATAGAACCCGTTCTGTCTATCGAATTTTGATGAAACTTGGAAAATACGTTCATTCAATAAAAATAGTTCAAATTTTGACCCCGGATGGCGCTTTTCAAAAATCCTTATGCAGATTAGTCAAACATATAAAGAGATTTGCAGTCTGGGCCAGAAAATTATTTTGCTTGCCTTTGTCATCGTTAATCACGCACAAGAAAGATCGAGTTTTTATAAGTAGAATTGTTTCATCAGAACAAGATTAGTTGCACTGCATGAATATCGTCGTTTAAAGGGATTGCGAAAAGGGCTCATGTCTAAGAATGATTTGAAGAAGATGATTATGAAATTTGAAGAGACTGGAGACTTGGGTGTGCTGCCCGAAAGAGGACGGAAACCGGTTATGAATGAAACTGTCGAATAAGTCGCTACTGTTGTGGTTGAAACGGACCCCAGTCCCAGCTATTCTTCAACAAGTACTCAATCGGTATCACGAGATTTAGCAATTCCGTGGTAGAAAGTATGAAAAATTCTACGATTGATTTTAAAATGGTATCCGTATAAGATCCACGTAGTGCAAATGCTCCAACCTCATACCACAAAGCACGCTTTAATTTTGCTTGCCAAATTTTGGCGAGAATGGAAGTTGATGAAGCGTGGCCTTGGAAAACTCTCTGGTCAGATGAAACGCACTTTTCTTTAAGTGGATCTGTGAATAATTATAATTGCCGCACATGGAGTGCTTCACTCCCTAATGCCTTGCACCAACAACCACTGCATTCCGTTTACGTGTGGATTTACGCTAATTTTATCCTCGGATCGTTTTTCTTTCATATTCTCACTCCTTCAAGTCTTAAAACGTGCTCTGTCATGAGTGCACGGTACAGTGAATTCCTTCGGCAGCAGGTCAATCTTGATTTACCGGAACGACTATGTTTGCAGACCATTTTCTTCATGCAAGAGGGACCAATTCTCCTCATTGAACGGCAAGTTAAAGAACTGCTTCGAACTAACTTTGGCGAGAATTGTGTAATATCCAGAGCCTTTTCGGATGCTTTGCCTCCTCGATCACCCGACTTAAGTCCTTGTGATTTCTGGTTATTGGTATTCCAAAAAGATCTTGTTTATGGAGGAGGAATTAGGACATTTCTGAGCTGAAATCCAGCATTCCATGTGGCTGGAATCCCTCGAGAATTTTTTCGTGCTACCATAGAACACGCTATAATGCGCTTTCAACACGTAATTGAAGTCAATAGAGCACACGTTAAGCATATTCTGTAACTGAATAAATTGTAATGATTCTGATAGATTTTTTGTCCTTCTTTAGGTGCCACAATCCCCAGGGAATCAAATTTTGAACTATTTTTTATTGCAGAAATCATTTTCCCTAGGTCCGTATAACGTATGTACCAAGTGTCATCAAAGTTCATCAAGTAGAACGGGTTATAGAGATGTTTGAATAGGGTCCTTTTAATTATACCCCCACCCCCCTGTATATTAGGGAATTATTGCTGGAAACTAATTTCTACATTAAACTTTAACATTTTCAGTGCAGACCATTTTTTAGTCCCTTCCCTCAATTTTTGCTGATTAAAGGTGATGTCTTAACCGCTTAATTTCTGGTAAGATTTCATTTTCTTTTATCTTATCAAAAATTTCCATGAGGCTTGAAGTCAACTTAAATTTCTTCGGAGACCCCCGCTGATTAGAGGCCCAGAGCGGTTCGCTCTCACCACCCCTCCCTCGATACTCCATAGGAATGGTACTCACTTCTAGACCATTCTATAAAATGTGTCACTTTTTGAGTCAAAATACCCTCTCTTATACTTCAAAGGTGATTTCTGACACGCACTTTGATCATTGTAAGGTTACAAACTTAGAGGTTTTGCAAGATTCAGTTGACCAGGTCCTCTTGACTACTGGTGCTCATCTATCCTTCTCACTTACACTCTACAAAGTTTTCGGGCTTTGGATCAGAGAAAAGATCATTTGACTTGTTAACACAAACAGAAATATTTTTAACTTGAAAATTATGATTAGATCAAATATTTAAAAAGCTCTACATTGACTTTCTTTGAAAGAAAATAGCATTTGTTAACAATTATAATATACAATAAATTACCATCTCTTGTGTTTCGAGTTTTGTTGTATAATTTAATATTAAAATGGGAATATTCATATTTATTTCATTTATAAAAAGAATTAAAAAATATATATGCAGAATCAAAACTTTTTGGCATGTTAAATTTTTCACCGAAGAATAAAGTTAAAAGATGAATATTATCATTAAACTTTTTCTTCTTCTAAATAAAACTTAATTTTTTTTCTGAAAATCAAAATTAGGAATATTTACAGTTTGTTTTTATTCTTTTGCAAGTGTTTCTTAATTATTTCTAACAATATGAAAATTTACAATTTTAATAAACTGTAAACGCGCATGGGAGAAATATGTTTGATTTACAACCTTTAAGAGGGCCGTTGAAAAAAATGACTAAAAATTCCAAACTTTACTCACTTTTCGTTTTGGCTGAAAAGAAAAGGTCATATAGTTATATCGTGATTCAACTTAAAAAATCAACAAAAAAAAAAAAACACCAATCAATCAAATTGTCACCCTTTTCATAAGAAACTGTCACTAAATAAGTTAATGACAGTATTTATAGAAGATGGATTGACTTAAAAGATATTCGCCTGATCAAAGATGGATAAGACGATATTTTCCTACTGTCTAACAAAAAACTCGCTTGTTTTTTTAGTTTTCTAAATGTTAAAGGAATGATAATTGATTTTTTTTTGTGAAAAAAAAATCAAACATGAAAAGTGTTTTTTTAAAAGTGACATGAAACAAAATATCGTGCATGATTTTATTATGTT
>BMAW01102309.1:2636-34865 GCA_019974015.1 Nephila pilipes | reverse complement strand
GGTTTGTTTATAATCTACTAGTTCATAAATAACAACAGATTAGTAAAAATAAACATGTAATTAGAATAAGCGTAATAGTTCTGTTTACATCTCGTATCGACTATATTCATACGTTGCCAACATTCGTTGCTTATATCATAAAGTAATAAGAATACGATTACAATTGTTTCATCGATTCACTTTGGGTGAACCTTACTTTCGGCCCCGCTCAATATGAAATTTATATAGACAAAAATAAATTTTAAAATTGAAGCGTAAAAGAAACAAAACTTTTGATGATGGCTTAGTACCTCTCAGTCTCTTCGTCTGTACTGTTTTCCTCGATGGTTGGTGTATTTCGTTTAAAATAAGGGCGAAGATGTACGTGGACAACCTTTATAAATTTGTTCTGCTGTGTCGTAGACTTGATCTCGTAACATACGGCCCCGACTGGACGTACAATCACAAACGGTCCTTTAGAAATGGGAGAAAGTTTGTGATCTTTTTTTGGCCAGTCGTATAACACGAGATCTCCTGCCGTGAAGGAATGGGATTTGCGATGGAGATCAAATCTTTGCTTGGTTTGTTTATAATCTACTAGTTCATAAATAACAACAGATTAGTAAAAATAAACATGTAATTATAATAAGCGTAATAGTTCTGTTTACATCTCGTATCGACTATATTCAAACGTTGCCAACATTCGTTGTTTATAACATAAAGTAATAAGAATACGATTACAATTATTTCATCGATTCACTTTATGTGAACCTTACAGAACCTCGATTTTGTTAATAGGCTGATTAGATTTTATTTTATAACATGATTCATGAAAAAGAAGTTACTAAGTACAAACTTGATAACTTTTTTTAATTTTTCAATTTTTTTTAACGTAAGATAAATTGAAAATTTGAGGTTTACAGAATAAGGTCATTATATTTAGCTTTAATTTGGTATAAGAATTATGGTTCTACTGTACATCTTTCAAATATTATCTTAAGGGTAACGTAAGGTAAGCTAATTTATTTTTTAAATTTTTGTACGCATATTTCATGTTGAATAAGAAAATATATTAATTTAATAGCAAAACTTGACCCAATATTTTAAACTATACACTTTATTACACACACTGGCAAAGTGTCATATTGAAATGAGCAAAATTTGTTGATTTAGGAAGAATCGAAAAAGTTTGTCGAAAATGTTCCACGTTTGATTTCGAAAGGTACTAAGTCCCCTTAATAAGAATAAGCAAAATATTAAATGTAGTTTTTATTTAAACATAGACTAAAAGGTACTGAATTGACTTTCTTAAGGGTAAATTATAATATATATTTTATAAAGGAATGTGGCGTTAAAACTTCATTTGATCTCATATATAAATAAGTTACTATGATACTTAATTTATTTTTACTTATCTAGGTATCTTACTGTAACACCTCAATCTTTTTTTTTAAGTTATACATTATTTTACAATAAGAAATTATTTTTATAATTTTTATTCCATTTTTTAAATAATCGTTTGACTAAAAATTTTTGTTTCACTTACATTTATATACATTAAGTCGCCAGGGTATCTTAACTCAAATTTACGTATTCCCTCTGGTGGTGGTTACAAAACTATCTAAAACTTAAGCCTGTTCTTCTAGTATCATATGATATGTATATTAATCTAAAATTCCTTCTTCTTTCATTTTATTCGAAAATAATGATCGAATTCCTTTTTGTTTCATTGGTAACAACGTACCGTTTTACGTTGTCAAGAGGCAGTAATAATCTCTCCAATAACTGTTTTTGCTTCATCCTAGCAAGAATAAAAACATATTATCCTGTTTGATTCGATTCGAAGTGACTTCTGGAACGCGAATTGCATCTCAGCTCGTGCGAATATCGGATGTATTTTTTATTTAGGCCAAGATGGAATAAAGTCCCCATTCATTCTAGTAATCGAATTTCCCTGTGGGAAAGAACTAGAAGCGAAATTTCCAAATGTCGAAAAGATGATCCTTTTTTCTTACTGCAGTTCCATTGAATAATTTAATTCAGATTCCTTCGCCGCTTGCACCTTTAAAAATAGAAATCCATTTTTCAAAATGTAAATCTGGAATAAAATGAACTACATGACAGAAAAGAAGAACTAGGTTTACTTATTTTTTTATATGAGCATGAATTAAAACTAGAAAGTACATCGATTACTCATTGCTCGAACTTTAAGAGTCGTGGTTGCATCTTTTCCTATGAATCGTATAATATTTATATCCATAAATATTTTTCCTTTCTACTGTGAAAAATATCGATAGAAAATGTAATACATATCTTTAAATGTGGAATGTATAAAGTGCTAGCTTTTACTTGTTGAATCTGAAATCGAATGAACTGTATGACAGAAAAGAAGAGGATTTAGATTTCTTTATCTTTTTAAAAATGATCTTGGATTAAAACTAGAAAGTACATCGATTTCTCACCGTGCAAATTTTAAGAAACCTTTATCTTTTTCTGTGATTCATACAAAATTACATCCTTAAATATTTTTTATTTCTATGGTGAAAAATACCCTTAGTAAATATAATACAGCCGAAATATATTCTATGTTCAAGTAAGATGCTTACATTTTCTTATTCACTACGAAAATAGAAAAAATAATTTTCTGTTTGATAACTATTCTATTAATCGTAATTCTCCTTTATATATAGTTTAACTAAAAAACTTTTGGGATGCGAGGTGAATTTAAAGCTTGTTTATCTTAGGAAGTCAATAACTTAAGTCGCTTATAATAATGCAATATTTAAATTTATGAGATAAACCATTTCGCTTGCTCTTTAACATGAAATCTACGAAAAAGTCTTAACTTATTTATTTTTACAAGGAATCGTTTACTCATTATTGTAAGAAACTTAAAATTTTTTTTCAATTTGATATTTGTGGAAAAAATGATTTACTATTTTTTTAGATTTTATGTGTAAGACAAAACTGAATTTTTCTGTAAAAAGGAGCTCCAAAATTTATTAAATGCTTTAAGATGCATTTTTCAAAGAAAAGTATTCATACGAAACATGTGTAAAGCGCTACAAAAATCCACTTACATTACTTCAAAGAAAAGATTTTCTAATGCACTCATTACCATAAACATTTGCGCATCGAGAAGTATGAGTGGGATTGCTATGAAGCTTGACATGAAGGTACGTGTCAAGCATATACGTAAAGGATAAGAAATACTGCCTGACTGCGCATTGCATTATGCCACCACAGGGCTTTGAACTTCATTCTCCTTGGATTATAAAACAGGTAAACAGAGCTTGTTTGCGTGTATTTAATTTGTTGCGGAGGGTCGCTTTGTAACTAGAAATAACTGATCCTATTGCCATCGGAGGCAATAGGAACAGTTGTCAGAGTTTGAGAGGGGAAGAATCATATGGATGACAGAAAAAAGGTGTTCAGCTCGGCGAGTAGCTTGTCATCTACGTTGGTTTACTTTACTGTGAGGAAGACCAGTGGACAAGAGAGAGCTCTGTTACATGGGGACTATGCATAGGACGCCTTCAACAGACCAATAGACGAGAAGACCTTCAAATCATATGACACGCACGAAGAGCGCCTACTGTGTCATTATCCCCCATGCATACACAGGCAGCACCTTCACTACGGGACTCTGTGTCAGTCCGTACCATTGTAAGGCACCTGGCAGAAGGACAGTTGCTCTCGCGACGCCCATTACGTGTACTGCCATCGACACCCACTCACCGTCGCCTCCGTTTGGAGTGGTGTCACCCTCGAAGGGATTGGACTGCAACCGAATGGAATCAGGTTTAGTGCCGAAACCAGATTCAATTTAGGTAATGATGACAATCGTGTACGTGTATGGAAGGCTCAATCCTGACTTCGCTGTACAGCAACACACCACTACCACAACTGCTGTTATAGTATAGGGTGCCATTGCATAAAACAAACGGTCACCCCTAATATTGATCCACGGCAACATGACTGCCTAGAGGTGCGTTCGTTATATTCTTCAGCCACATGTGTTATCACTCATGGCAGGGCTCCCAGGAGCCTCTTTTCAACAGGAATTTTCTCTCCCACAAACAACAATTGTTTCAAAGAACTGCCTCCGCTGCATTTCTACACTTCCCTGGCCGGCTAGATCCCCAGACTTGTCACCGCTAGAGCATATCTGGGATTATTTAAGAGAACAAGTTCAACAACCTGAGAGTTTGGTGGAATTAAAGGCGCGTTTACAGGAACTGTGGAACGATATGTCGCAAGACTTCCTACGGGATAAATCGGAGCAAAACGGCAAGTTTGTATGAATTACATACGAACGGACTCTATTTACGTTTATCAACGTAAATTAGGAATTATTTATTTATTAAAGTTATCCTGTATAAATCAAATTTACGATTAAGATAAGATATTTGTAATGTTTAATTCCTTTAGGATTAGAAACAGTAATTTTGGGATTATTATAATTAAATCTCTCGTATAAATAAACAACTTACGAGAGATTTAATTATAATAATATTATTAAGTAAATACTTTTCAATACATTGATTTTTTGAACCATCAGTTTTTCCGTTGATTTCAAAGAAAACTGAAATTCAGACGTTGCTCGATCTGATGCAGTTAGATACAAAGCTGTATCATACTGGGATCAAACCAACATTAATAATATTCTTCAAATATAGCTCCAAATATCAGCCACTTGAAAGGTTCTGTTTTAAAGGTATCTAAAAATTCTCTTCCAGGTTATTATAGAAATTAAGAGAGGGAAGAATGTACTTTTACATCCTCAGCTTCTGGCTATAATTTCGATGTGCGCCTAGTTTGTATAAGTAACGGTTCTTTTAGAAGACGAGGTTCGAAAATCAAATAACGTCATAAATATTCCGAACGAGAAAATCGCATAAGAACCTATTATATATATTATAAGACCTCTATTTAATTTCTCGTGTTTTATATGAAGCTGTGTCCCAAAATTATTTTCAAAAAACACTTCTGATTTTCAATAATATTCATATAATTAATGTCATGTAGTACAAAAATATTATATATTCAAAACTCTTTAAGTTAATTTCCATTCAATCCTTTTTTTATATTTATCCTGTTTCATTTTTCAAATAAATATATATAAATAAATAATATACAAGGACGTATCTAGAAAAGTAAACATGGTTTTAATATATCTTTTTATACAATTTGTCGTTTATAATGCAAACAATGATATTAAACTCTCTGATACAAATCTATTTTCATAGTAAAGTTCTACTATCCATTAAGCAAACAAAAAAAACCTTCGCATTTCACTTAGTACTGTTCTTAAATCTTTATTACTAAATATCGCATGACGGATAAATTGTGCTTTGTACATAGAAGAAAAGGCAGAATTTAATTAACTTTTTAAATTAAATAAAAGTACTTAAAAATAACTTTCAGTCATTTTTTTTTCTAGATTTGTTTTTCCTTTGGAAAACGCAATAAGAACTTCTCGCTTGGAAGTGGTAGAATATTAAAAGCATTCTTTGTTCTTTTCAATTATATATTTTTTTGTTTTCTCAGAGGGGAAAAAGTATGTGTATTCCAATGCTTTATTATTTTTTGTTTAAAATACTCATCATTGTCTGGTAATGTTCTTTTTTATTCATTATAATGTGGTACCCTGTTATTTTTTTATGTTGGTAACTTAAGACTGAAAACTGGTTGCGTTTTTGTGTTTTTGAATATGTTGCAGGATATGTTTTTATAAATGTCAGCTTAACGAAAAAAAGAATAAATGAAATTTTACTGAAAAGAGTCCTCACTTTAAAAGCATTTTTTTTTCTTGCACATAATTTCTAAACAGATAAATGTTTTTTTTTCCTTATATTTCTTACTATTTATTTATTCATTATAAAATAAAAGAAATACATCAAGATATATTATTGTTTCCATTAGTGCATTAGCTAAAGAATCAATTACTGACCATAATTAATATTTTTCATATTTTATAATTTATTATTTTTTCTAATTTATCTCATTTATAAAAAGCGATTCTATAATTAATATAATCTTTAAGAAACTTAAATTAAAATTTTTATGCACGAGAAATATTTATTTGGCTAATAAATAATTAAAAATATGCATTACTCTCTGATGATTCAATGATAAAAACCACTCGTTTTTCTTAGTTAAAATTTTTCAAATTTTTTAATTAATGTGTTATGTTAGAAATATTTATTTTTATAACAATAATATCTAACATAATTCATGAATTAAAACCTTTTTAAGAGGTTAGCTTGTAAAAACTAGTTTTTTTCTTTAAATTTTAAGAGAGTAATTTACTATTATACGTTCAATTTTTAAAGTAAAGATGAAATAACTGCGAATCAAATTGTTAGTGAGTTTTTTTTTATTCGTTATGAAGTGGGTTTTATAATCACATTGTGTCATGAGCTATAATATTATCTTCTTAGTAATGTATGTTATTCCTAAATATTGTTTATAGAAAATGTAAACATATAACGATATAAGTTTCTTAAATATTTAATAAATAGAAATACGCACAGAGGAAATCATCAGTTTTCTTTAAAATTATATGAACTTCAGAACACTTTTGTGAACATTTATTAGAAGAGATCATGTACGATAACTGTTCAATAAGTACTTGATTTTGATTGATGACAGATGACTTTGCTAATGCAATGGTATGTACGTTGAGTGATTCCATCAGTTAAACCGCACTCAAACAAACATGACACCGATTGACTGGTTAGTATAAATTTCTACCATTACGAGTTGTCGCCGTCATTTTGAATCAATTGAATTTTCACAATTGATACAATTTCCTAGAAAGACGGAAAAGTTATCTGGAGACCGCTATATCAATGTGAATGACGTCAAAAAAGCGTTGTTTCTTGAAAGCCGGATGACGTGGTTCCCTAAATAATGTTGAATGTGAGGAATTGTTGTCACTGGTTTTCATAGACAACGTTTCTGTGACGTCATTACCTTTATATTACGGCTGCTAGAAAACCACATCAGTTTCTCGTAGGCTTAGGCTTGAGTTCATCATTATACACTGGAAAAAAGCAACATCAATACAATGGGCTAGCAAAAGCAAATCTGCTGCTGAAAAGAAGGCATTGACGGTGATATCGGTCGGAAAATAATGAATAAGGATTTTGTGATGCTATTGGTGTCATACTTATGAAAAATAGGTCGATGGAGTTCACTACAGTCAGTTACCCAACTCTTATTTCTAACTCGGAAACTTTATGAATCACAATTCGTATATATATTTGGTAATGTAGTGATCTCTCTTTAATTTACAAGGCAAGAAACCTAGATTCAAGAAGTAAAATCGGATGTTAAAGTAGAACTCATGAAAAAGGAAGTTAAGTCCTGTGTCTTCTGATGCATTAATAAAATTAGACGAATCTAACAAAAAAAAATACAACTCTGTGCAGACGTAGTAAATTTGCATGTAATTCGTAATGAATGTTTGAAGATGATATCCGAATCACGGATGCAATATGATGCTTTTTTTTAAAAAAAAGTAACTTTCAATCTTGCCATTGAATAGCTTATTATTACTAGTTTTAAATATCAATAAATTAAACTATTTTTTTTTCTTTTACGCTGCGTTTGCATCGATATAATAATATTCTATCAAATCATTGTTGAATGTTTCAGTTATAATTGGTAGCATGAGATGAAGTAAGAGGATACTTTTTTGTCTATCCCTGTTTAGAATGTACGTAAATATATATTAAAATTACATACTTTAATCTTTTAAATTATTATCTGAAGTAAATTAATACACGTAAAAACTCTGAGGCGCTCGCTAATCCGGCACATCGCCCCCGAAAGTGCCGGATTTAAAAGTGCTTTAAATTAATTTAAATTAAATATCAAAAATTGTTTCAAGATCTTATTTAAATAAGATGAACAGCAATGCAAGAAATAATAAAAAAATTGTCCTATGCATAATTTTGGAATTAATTTTTAATGACAGAAACATTTGCAGTTAAAAATAGATAAAATAGATATAAATTCTCAAGTATTATAATAAACATTACTCTGATCTTGATGCATATTTAGTTTTCTTTTACCCTTTTTATTTATTTATATTTTTCTCATTATAAATCCATATTTTTGATGTTACTTTTTCTTAAATTTTGGTAATAACGCACACAAGAGTATGTAGCATTCCCCCCTACTCATTTATTTTACAATAGGGTTCATATGTTTTACTTCTTTTTGGAATACTATTATCTGCACCTGCTCTCCGAAGCAGATGTTATTGTCGTGAGATGCGCATATGCTCTGGAAAAAAAATAATTTTAAAGAGTAATTTTTTGTAACTCATTACTTTGAGTCTTTATTGCTTACAAATGTCGTATAATAGAATGTATAACATTCGACGAAGTGCAAAACAGAAAACGTCTGTATTATTCTTTATTAATACATGTTTTTGTTAGGAAGTTATTTAAAAAATGTGTTTGATAATATTGATTTGTTTCCTTCAGTTTTAAGACTTGTATGTATTATCTATAATGTATTTTTCGAAGTCCAAATTTTTATCATTCTCTTAAAATTTTGTTAATTTTCCTTTTAATTTGATATTTTTTGTTGTCACAACAATTCCTAAGACCAAAAATATTTTTAAATTAACTTCTAGAGAAAAAGGGTATTTTAAATTTATCCATTGAAATCACAATATGTAAAGCAAAGAAAAGTGAACTATTTTTTACTTTCTTATAATTTTATTTGTCATGTGATTATGAAACGTTTTAATTTATTAAATGTGCAGGTTATAAATGTATAACAAATAGTATTCGTTATTGGTAAAACACATAGTCACGCTATAAATAATCCGTCAAGAGAATCTTTAACCATTATATTCTGTCCTAGAAAGAATCAAATGAAAATAAATGATAACTTATGATGAGTACTTGCTTAATCGCGATTTTAATTAAACCTTATAATTGAGGATTTTACTAATCTTAATAACATCAAGTAGTAGAGCTGAATAAACTGGTTCCACCCCTGTCCAATCCAAGAGGGACTTGTTACTAAATTGTAATTTGATTTTGGTACAATTCAAATAAAAAAAATTTAATATTTATTTAGAGGTTTTTTCCCAACCAATTCAAAAATAAAGGAACATTAAATGATTTAAGATGTCCAAAATGAATAAAGTTGAATGCAGACCATTCCATGAAGATGAAGATATGTCTCATTGTCAGAGGACAGACACAATGATTACACATTGGAGGAATTTCTCCTGGTAAAAAGTGTCTATATGTCAATCTTGCGTGTCCCACTCGTAGACACGTTATAATAATATCCCGTCTTCTACATGTAAATAGATTCCTTTGGGAGATGACGGGTTTCATATGATGCAATTTATAATCGAATCAAGTTTCCGTCGGTACTTCTAGTGGTCATTGATAACTCATTTAAAGTATCTTAAAATATCACGATATGGAGTGGTGATAAATATTTCCGTGGATGTTGATTTAGCTACACTATCTACTGACTCGTTGCTCTTCATACCCCCGTGGAAAGATATCCAACAAAATTATACTTGGATGTTTTAAGACTTCAGTTTATTTTTTATTAAAATTTCAATGATTATTGGATGAGATGAAGGATTTGAGTGATGTAATGACTCCAATACACTCAAGGAATCAGAAAATAATTAAACAAAATTTTGATCCGGTGAGCTTGACAAAATGCCTAACACCTTATGAATGGCAGAAATTTCAGTGGTAAAAACAGAACATGAGAGATGAAGTTAAAAATCATGAAATGAACTATGTACTAGAATTCCAGTTCCCCCTGGTACTCTTAGTGGTCATTTATAATTTATTTCAAGTATCTGAAAATATCGTGATATAGAATGGTGAGAGATATTTCACTTGATGCTGATTTAGCGGTATTATCAATGGCCTTCATATCCACGTGGGATGGTATACAACAAAATAACTGATGGATGTTTGGATATATTAGTTTATTGTTTTTAAATTTTCGTTTATCAGTGGAAGAGGTGAATGATTTCTGGGATGTAATGATTCCAATACACTCATGAAATCAGTAAAAAGAATAAAATTTTCTTTTTATGATCTTGGTAAACTACTTACACTTTATGAATGGCATAAATTTCAAGAGTAAAAAGAGAACATTTGGAATCAAGTTGAATATCATAAAGTGAATTTTGTTCTAAAATCATTTCTAAGGAATGATATATTTAACAATTTCTTGCCTTAGGGAAAACGTTTGATAAAGAAATTTGAGCAAGACTATTTAAATAATCTAGCACTAATATTGTATATGTTCTTGTTCTAAGATATTGTACATACAAGCATATTAATAATTTATTGAACATATATAATCGTGAACTAACACAACTTAGTTAGAGGGAAATATACATGAATTCCTTTTACAAAATATTTAAATCATAGGTCATTCTTATTGTATGCCTATATTTTAAGTTTTTGGTAACAGGTTTTCAAATATACTCTATAACAAAAAAAAATGAACGTTCCTAGAACAAGTTCCCCGATTCTAATGAAATTGAGTATACAAAGAGATTGGGACCGAACATGCAAATTATATGAATTTGGTGTCCAATGAGTGAATAGCGGGAGCTCCTGCGCATCGGAACTGCGCCTTCAGAAAGGGTTTATAAAGAGAGATTCTCAATAGGATGATCAAAACTTCGATTGCATTTCGACTGTGGATAACTTACGTCGGCTGTAATAATACCTCGCAGAAAGGCTCTTGCATATTACGTGTAGATGTCAGAGTTTGAAAGAGGTCGTACTATCGAAATGAAAGAGGATACTTGGACGAATCGAACAATCATTCGACATCTGGGTGAAAGCGATTAGACGATGTTGGCAAGAGTGGATCAATAACGGCAGAAATCAGCGTCAGAATGGCAGCGATCGTTCGAGGACTACAACAGAAGGGGAAGATAGAGAGACTGCCAGAGCAGTGTTACAGCCTCGGATTCGTCAATATATCACTCGTTATCAACTATACATTGTGTGGACTGCACACATGTATCCAACATTACCCTCGACAGACGATTGAGAAAGAGAGTAATTTATGCTCACGTCGACCACTACACCGCTTACCTCTCTCACCTGTACAACGTCAAGTCCAATTACAGTAGAGTCGAGCTCGAAAAACTTTGAACTGCGCTGACTGGGGACTTATTGTCTTTGGTGGCGAGTCATGTTTCCAACTGTGTCCTCACGACAACAGCAGAAGTGTCTGGAGACGTCTAGGGTAGCGTGAGAATCTTACCCTTACTATCGCACGCCGCACAAGCCCACAATAGAGCGTTATGATCTGGAGTAACATCTCCTTTGATAGCTAGACATCTTTGGTAGTCATTTCTGGCACACTAACACAGAGGTGCATAGACGACATTCTACGACCGGTTGTGTTACCGTCCCTTTCTCTACACTCAGGACGTACTTTTCAACAAGATAATGCTCGGCCGCAAACGGTACGTGTTGCTATGAATTATCTACAAGTTTTTCCTACATATTTTTGGCCAATTAGGCCACCTGATCTCTCTCCTATAGAGTGCATTTGGAACGTTACTGGAAGGCAATTGCAACCCTCTCGGAATGTTGACTATAGAGCCCAACATCTCGAGACAGTTTCGCACGAAATTCGCAGGACACCATGTGGGAACTTTATCAATCTATTCCATTCCGGGTGACAGACTTTTATTTTGATAAATAAATAAAAAAAAAATAACATAAAGACCACCTTATAAAAGTGTCTTCGTATACTTTCAAATGTTTTCTTTGTTCATGTTTGCAAATTTTGTACTATTTCCATAATTTCATACTTAGTAGGATATCCTTTAGTATCCACAAGAGCTTTTGAACGCCTGGGCATAGAATTCGCAAGTTTATATATATATATATATATATATATATATATATATATATAATTTCTATATTGATTATTCCTGATCTTCGGCAATCACTGGTTTTAGTTCTTTTTCGTATTTTAACGGCAATTCTTCTCTAACCTCCCTGTCCCTCCAAATATGTCCTATTGAGATTAAATCGGTTAAATGAGGTGGTGTGCTTTCAGAACTAGTGGATAATTATATTGACAACAAAGGCAAACGTTGGGAGCCATTATGTTCTTTATCTTGATAAAAAAAAAAAAAAAAATTTTTTTCCTACACCCAAATATTGGAGCTGATTTTTTTTCTTAAATTGTCCTTTAAAATATTTAAATAAAAAGTATAATTCACTATACCATCAACAAATACTAGATTACTTAATTCTGATTCTGGCATGTACACACTTCCATTGCGAAGCGTTAGTGTTCCAAGTTTTGGAGATAATATTCCTTCTTTTTTTCTTCTTTGTATAATCATACGCCCACCATAAGCAAAAATATTAAATGTGCCTTCATATGCAAATAATACATTATTTAATACATTTTGGGCTAATTTATGATTGATTTTTTGAAGGTAGTCTACGATTTTCTTGGAAAAATTAATCCGGGGGGGGGGGTGGGTGCATTTATGTCAGTATGCATGTCACCATCAGGATTAAGTAGTTTGATATTTGTTGACAGTATAATGAATCGTGCTCTTTATTTAAATATTTTAAAAGACAATTTAAAATTATCATACCAATAATTGAACACTGGAACCAACATTTTTTTTATAAAGATAAGAGCCCTTAGTATACGGTTCTCAATGTTTGCCTCTAGTGTCTGTATAATTGTCCCCAAATTCTGAAACCATCACTTCAGTAGCTCTATTTAAATCTGCAGAACATATTCAGGGGCTAGAGTCAGAAGACACACAATTGAAACGAAAACTGAACAAAACAGAATGATCTCTGAAGAAAAGAGTAACATCGATACAGAAATTACATTTATAAAACTATTTGTACCAGTTTTAGAATTAATTAGTTTGGCTTTGTAAATTAGGGATGGAAGTTTGAGATTAAGATTCTGTTTCGTCTTGCGATTTTATTTGATTGTACAGCCATATATTGTTAACACGTAGTTCTGTAACTTGCGAATCTGCCTTAAACCCAGTTTTACTGTGGCTCTCTTGATTAGCAATGGCATCTGATATCACTTCTAGAAAATATGGTGTTATTACTCTTATTTTTTTTCTTTTTATGAAACGCAGATTTATTTATTTGGAATTAAAAATTTCCTGTAGAAAACGGACAATATATGTGAATCACTATCTCTCGGAAAATGAAATTTTTTGAGTTTAGATTTAAGAGATTTTTAAGAGACCACAAAAGTCTTATAGAACGGAAGAAAAATTTAATTTATTGAATTAATTCATAAAGGTTTAAGTCAAGTGATTCTTGTTCCAGAAATCTTTATCTACCCGAGTCTACTTCAAGTTGATGATTATAAAATGATGATAAACTCCGTCAGTTTGTTGATAGTAATGACGTAATGGACAAATAAAGGGCTCAGATACGGAATTACAAAGCTTGACAAATGCATGTTTGGAATCTTTTTATTAGACACTGTAGAGATTATTGCTTCCTATAGCCTATAAATTAGCGTACCAGATCACTTTTCAATTTCTTAATATCTAACTTAAATTTTTTATAACCAGGTTCCTTTTTCTGATTTTACGGCTCTATCAGTAATCTTAATGCTAAATATTTCTACATTCTTTTAAATTATACTTAACGGTTTTGGCTCTAATGTTAAATATAAGCACTTGGTAATTTTTACTATTAACTAGGATATTATTCAAATATCAAAATTTTATGGTTCCACCCGTAGGCTTGATATTAAATGTTTCTATATTCCTTTATATTCAATCTAACCATTTCCCGTTTTCCTTCATTTTAAGTAAATTTAACTTGAAATATATTTAGTTTAATAATATACATCGTTTGCCTTAGTTTTAATTACATGTAGCTTATATTATATTTAATTATATACAATTTTAATTACGTTTAGCTTAAATATATTTACTTTAATATTTTATCATTTGCTTTAATTTTAACTATATGTAGCTTATATAATATTCAATTTCACAGTTGTATATATATATATATATATATATATATATCTTTAATTTTAAGTACGTTTAGTTCAAATTTATTGAGTTTAACACTTTATCGCTTGCTTTAATATTAATATCGAAAATATATTATTTTCCATCGTGTTTATTTTTTAATTCTATTACTTAATTGAGTAATTTAACGATTATTGAAAAAGTTCTTAGCACCTTGGGTGGCTAAATTTGTTCTTTACAAAACTTTCCATAGAACACTTTTAAGTATATTAATTGTTAGTGGTGGATAGAGTATAGGGCAACACAGGCTGTTATATTTCACTTGGTTAAATCAATACATTTGCTTATGGTTCACTTATCTCACGATGGCCGCGGTAGCCAAGTGGTCATGGTCACGGACTTGCGGCCGCGGCTTCCGTCGAGTCGTGGGTTCGGACTTTGGTGCCACTGAAGACCCGTCGTTTAACCAGAGTTGATGATTCTTAAACTTATCGAAGTTCAAAGTCCTTCTGTTCGCGTGATGTGGAAGTTTGGAGAGAGAGGTGCAAGCTCAGAAATAGCCCTGGGTGCTAATAGATCTCTCTTTGTTTCTAGAGCGACGTTAATAAAACCAACGAACCAATAAACCAAAAAACTAATGGAGTCCAATCCATCTTTACCTCACGGTTTATTAATAACGGACCATGAATATCATGTGTTAACGAGACAGACTTGCAACGTCTTTTCTTCCTAATTCATCTCTAGTGCAGCCTCTCAGTCTAACATGCTAGTCAATGACCACCGAACTCTGTTTGAAGACACGCAAGAACAAGATAAATACCAATTAAATACTCACGAATATCGATAAGGTCGCTCTCTCTCGAAACTCAATTAATTCAATATTTCCAGATTATGCTCTAACAATGAATTCTGAGCTAACCAAATAACTCGGACAGATTCAAACACTTCTCGCTAACTGCCGGTTCTTGTCTTTGCATTTTAACTTGAATTCGCTTCAGTTTAAAAAGCGAATTAAGATACTTCAACCCAAATTATAAATATCTCTATCAACAAGTAGTTATCTATCTCCCTTCGTTTTGCATTTTATTTATAAGTCTTTATCCCCAATTCGCTTCCTTCTATCTTTAGCTAATTTACCTAAGAAATTATAATGGTATGCAATTTAAATCATTATAAAGTCTCAGAGGTGACTGAAAAAGAAAATAGCGAATAGCCCAATGTCACAGATTATAGTAGTAGGATTAAACTATGTCTGAACGAATGGTAGAATATGTTCTAATATTTATTCAAGTTATATCTTTATTATCAGAAATGCGTATCAGCTTCTATTTGGTGTTAGTAATTTTTTCATAATAATTTTTACTATCAGTTAGTATTTATGAACCAATGAGGTTAAATTAATTACATTTAAGACTTGAACATTCATCATTAGTTGTTTTTAACCTTATTATTGGTACTATCATTAGATTGTTAAAAGTTGCATCAAAATTGTAGCGTGAAACGTTTGCAAGAAATGCCTGATGAAATTATTAAAACTCTTAAAAAAACAATTCAGAAGAACTGGTATACTAGGATATCCGTTTATTTTATTTAATAAGTCGTTTCCAAAAGCGTTTGAAATCATTAGTTAAGGTGAGACAGTACAACTTCAAAACACAATTTTAGTCAAGTTATCGATACTCTTTTTTCAATTTCATATTAAAACATAATTTTTTCATCCTTAAAATTCTGTTCGAATTTGGTTTCTATCTTATTTAAAAACTGAGTTACAGCTATTCTAATTTAACTTAGTTAGGAATTTATATCGCTAGAAAGGCTCAAAATTGAGTTTTTTTTTTAAAAAAAAAAAATCATTTTTAAATTTTTCACTTCAAAATCTTATGCATCAATAAACCTGAAACTTTATGCCTGTGTTTTTCAAATACGTATGAATAGAACAGACTATTCTCTAGAATTTATGTTGAGCAGAATGTTTTTTTGAGTTAAAATAAAGTGAAAATTACAAACGATTTTAATGAAAATGTCAAAGTTCAGAACTCAGAACTACCATACCTGCCAACGTAAAGGCTATATATTCAAAATAATAGTCTATTTTCTCCATAAAGTTATATTCTGTACTAATCAATTTACAAAATGTTAATATCTTTCTTTTCTTTTGAGTTACCAAGTTTTGCGAAAAGTCTTAGATTTTGCTTACATATTTATAAGACGCTTTTTTGACAGTAAAACTAAACAGTAAAATAGCTTTTATTATTATTTTTTTTTGGGGGGGAGGTTCTAACTATAAGTCATATAAGGTCATAAGATATGCAATTACATTCAGCATTTAGGTAAATTCAGAAACCCATCTTTGAAGCTGTGCTATGACCTTAAACTAATTTGGACTATACAACAGGTATTTTCATTAAAATTATAATTTTCATAAAATGATTTAAGAATGCAAAATAATACTGCATATGTTAAAATTTATTGAAGTTAACCATTACGTTTCTTTATAAGGTTACAAGATTTCGAATGAATTTTATATGTTAAATGTGACTCGGACGAATCACGTTTAGCATTTGAATGACTCATAAGTATTTGCAATGACATGAGTTTCAAACTTCATTAAATATGTATGTCCATCCTATTTTCCAATTACAGAATTTATCTGCTATATATGCATTATTTATTCTAAGTACAATATTATTCAAAATAAATGTTGCTCGCTATATTTACCTGGATAGATAAATTAATAGTAATTTGTAGTAAATATTAGAGGCAATCATTTCTCTTTCAGTTTACGGTTGTTAGCTGAATAGCATTAATTTCATGATTTAAATTACAAAACTTTATATTCCATAAGCGAAGTCAATGTGATTTGAGCTTTATTTTCATATAAATATTTCAATGTAAACCTATATCATGTTTTGGAAATATGAAGATGTGGAACACAAAAAGGTTTTCAACATTATCGTTATTTTATTATTATTCTTTAAGTTTCTATCTCGATTATTTATCATTAATAATTAAAACCTTACTGTACAGCAGGGGTCGCCAAAGTGGTCTATATAGACCCCTAGGGGTCTATTTAACAACAGTAGGGGGTCTATCTGACCCAAGGGGTCGAATGGGGGTCTATTGGGACTCGAAGGAAAAACGGTTCTTAATACGCAAATCACACATATCTAACTGCGTACGTAAAAATTTAAAATATTTTTATAATTGACTTAATATTATATTCTTTATAGAAAATAAAATAATAAACCAGAAAACAATCTGATTTCTGTAGCTACTTTACTTACTGTTTCTGATTTATTAAATATTTAGACTAATATATAGTTTTATTTTAATTACGTGAAAATTACCTTTGTGGGGGTCTATGGAGATTTCGAAAAATTATATAGGGGGCAATGATCAAAAAAGTTTGGCGACCCCTGCTGTACAGCATTCTATTTTCATACAATGCTTCCTGATGTCAAGCAAATAATCATGAATAGTTTTAATTTGTAACATTATGTACATATGGATCATTTAATTGGTAGAATAAATTTTATCCAGATATTTCTGTTACATCTTAGTATTAATTAAAATTTCTTGAGACCCTTTCGTGTTTTTATAACTATTACTCTTTTTTATTATTGATGTTATTAGTTTTATTATTATAGTTACTATTACTATTGTTGTTTTCATTTTTCAGTTGCAATATTTCAAATTTTGTGAATGACATTAATTTAATTTATGTAGGAAGGTGACAAATTGATTTTTATTTCTGATATCATGTAATTTAAGCTGATGCGCATTAAATGTGATGAATCTTCAAGTCTTCACAAATGTGTGTTGTGGAGATTTGGAGAGTAAGCTTCCAGGTCAGGAGTGTCCACGTCAATTATCCTATGCTTAAAGTTGTGAGCTCCTTCGCCAGGGGGGCCCATTTTCTTCTCAATACGACGTAAATGAAAATAATCAATCAATACCAGAAATCATTTAAAGATATTTTGTTAAATTATTATTTCATATTTGAAACATCGAGTAGATTTAATATTAATATTTAAGAAAATACGTGCTTAATTGAAAAATAAAATAGCACTTATATTTTTATCAGTGCTCTCATTCGATAAAAACAATTATTTACTTTGCACATTCTATTACACACTATGACATACATTTCACGATGAGTCATTCTTATAAACTGTACTCATGTTTTTAATAAGTTAAAACGAAAGTTCACTGTCTAAAAACAGTAAATTTTTATTTTCTCAGATACAAAGTTCTCAAATGGTTTTTTTAGAAATGAAATCATTCTTGCGTGTATTTTTTTAAAAATTTCTTAAGCAGTATTATTAGTTCTTATGTTTTTCTACATACATTCACCAAATTTGTAACGTAAACGGATTCTGTTTATTAAACCTTTAATTCTTATACATAAAAAGAATGCCAATTTGTTAAAGGAAAATTGCCAAATTCCTTCAATAATAAATAAGGATTTTTGCTACTTATACACGTAATTTCAGATATTTTCTAATTAATTAGATAGCAATGTATTCGAAAGTCTGACATTTAATTCAATATCATATCATAATTCGATAAGCTTTATGATCATATCCTACAAAACAGTATTCAAACAATTTACTTCCTTTTATTACTTCATTCAAGAGTCTGTGATGTTTGCAATCGAATTCTTCTAACGAGAACTTTCGTCAACAACCAGGAATTTAATATTTCCTTTTCGAAGAAAACAACGGCGAATGAAACGGATATTTGCTTCCAGTTTTCAGAACATGCATACTTTCGAAATATTAAGCAAATTACCGTCTGAGTTTTTTACAAATTCGAACGTTGATTAATTCAGATTATTTATGATATAGCTTTTCAGAAATAAAATTAAACTTCCTTTCTAAAAATGGAATGTGTCAGCGAGAATGTTTATTTTCGATTTCGAATCAAATATCTTTTCGAGCGCATATTTTCGGTTCTGTTTATCGTCTGCGTTCTTAAAGGAACCAGAATTTAAAGAGCAGATTATATATAAACTTCTCTGGGCACTGTGATCGCAAAGAGAGGAAAGAAAAATATTTTCCTATAACATTAAAGGGGCAAATAATTATACGAACTGTTCGGTATAAAAAGACTCGTTTCTCTCGGAATTTCGATTCATTCAGTAAATTGATAAGAGTAGATAAACATTCGAATAATATTAACAAGATATAAACGTACATTATTTTTAGAGGATACTGAATTTGAAATAACATTACTGCGTTAAATAAAATTTTATTGAATTAAATGCATTTGTACAAAATAAAATCTAAGAAACTGTCATTCAGTTACATTATAATGATGTTACTATATAATTAAAAACCAAAAGACACCGATTGGTGAGTCTGTCTAAGACCACACACTTTTGTGTCAAATATATAAAGCTTGTTGCAAACGTACTACTTGTTACTATTCCGCATAATCAGCACGCGAGTCGCATTCCATCCCCACATTCTTCAATAGGTTTGCTGATTTTAAGGTATTCATCACAGGTTCACAACAGGAGCTCTAGCAGAGTCAGTCTCATTATTTATTGGGTTGGAGGGAAAGTTCTGTCGTATTTTAAAGATAATATTTGAATTCATTTATAAAAATATGTGTTTAATATTAATCAATTATATATGCTCCGTTGTTTGTTACAACCTGTTGCCATCTTTCAGGTAACCTGTGAATTCCTGTTTGGTAGAAGTTCTCGTCCTTGGAGTTAAAATAGTCAGCAACTGCCTTAGAAACACTTTCAAAAGACTTGAATTTTTTTCCCGTTAGATATTTTTGCAGAGATCTGAACAGGTAATAATCAGATGGTGCAATGTCAGGTGAATACGGTGGGTGACTAAGGACTTCCCATTCTAACGCATTCAGTTTTTGTTGTGTCACCATTGCAGTATGCGGTCGAGCATTATCGTGGTGGAACACTATTCCTTTTCTGGACACTAATGCTGGCCTTTTTTCTTTGATAGCTGCATTCAATTTATCCAGCTGATTGCAGTACAGATCCGCGTTAATGGTTTTTTCCTGTTTCAGCAACTCGTAGCACACTGGACCTTTCCTGTCCCACCACAAACAAAGCAGTACTTTTCGTTGATGGATACTTGGTTTTGGAACTGTTGCTGATGATGTTCCTGGTTTGCAGTAAAAGTTTTTTCTCTTAATATTCTCCTAAAGAATCCACTTTTCATCTCCAGTAACCAGCTTGTCCAAAAACGGCTCCACATTGTGTCTAATCAGGAGAGATGAACACATTCTTACACGATCGGGCAAATTCTTTTCCGTTAATTCATGTGGAACTCAAACACTCTGCTTTAACACAAACCCAAGAGATTTAATGTGATCTCCAACAGTTGTATGATGAATGCCAAACTCTTCTGCAATTTCTCGACTTATTAAATGTGGATTATTTTCCAACATGGATCGCAAAACATCATTATCGATCTTGGATGGTCGTCCAGATCGATCACTTTCTTGGAGGCTCAGATCCCCGGAACGAAATTTGCTAAACCATCTTTGACAAGTACGAACATTTACAATATCTTTTCTAAATACCGCACATAAATTTTTACATGCAACCGATGCGTTGCTTCCTTTTTGGAATTCATACAAAATGCAGTGTCGTAAATGCCCTTTATCTACTGACATGTTTTTCACTTTAAATATCACAAGTAAATGATGAACGGTAAAAAAAAGACTCCTTTTGTATTATACAGCAGCTAAAAGAACAAAAAAAAATCCGAATGACCCACTAACCAGATGTTTTTTTTTTTTATTTACAAGAAAAAGCACCTGCCTATTTAAAATACGACAGAACTTTCCCTCCAACCCAATAATATCCACATCTCATATTTATTTGGTTTAAAACATTTTTTTTCCTTTTTGCTTTCAATAATTTAATTGAAAATAAAAAAAAAATATAAGCATGTTATTTTCCCCCTCTTTTGAATTAATTATTTTAATTTTAACAAGCAGACTACAATAAACAGTAGAGCAAAACGTTTCGAGTTCAGCCAAATGAATTAGATGTGAGACTCTACCAAAGAAACTTACTGAAACATTTTGCTTCTTATAATTCAGTAAACCTGACCCTTTCTCCATACACTAAATTACAGAATTTTCACAGAGAGGCCGTTGCAAGTACTTTTCATTCCTTTGAAGGAGGGGGCAGCAATTTTAAAAAAGTTGAGAATCATTGAGTGTCTTTCACTCACAATTCATAAGCACGATCCGCAAACTTCTTATAACGCTAGAACTACTTTATTTCTGGTAAACCCAGAACTACCGGAGTAGGTCACAGCTGACCCCATGTATTTCAGTCATGTCATACTTAATTTATATGATAATACAGACAGAAAATGAAGTGTTTCATGATTAATACAATGATTTGTAATTAATGATTTGTTAAATTTAGCTTCTAGAATATTATATAATACGACATTTAGTTAATACGAAATTATCTTTAAAAAAATTTAATTTCTAATTGCAGAATATATAATTTAAAATTTGGGCAGGTTGTAAAAATTGAAATGTAAAAGTATCTTTAATACAACATATATTTTAATTTGAATCTCAAAATAATTCTACAGATTAATAAAATATTAATTCACAATAAAAACTAAATATCCAGGATAGTTGACTTTCATTATACTATTTTTCCTAGAAACATTTCTTACAGAATGCTACAGTCTTTCTTATTTTTTTTTTGCTGTGTATAATCCACATACAAAGTTTGAACATTTTCCACACATAACATTAATTTTATTGCATTTGCATTCTTTTATCTGGAAACTTTTTTGCTAGTTAGAAACTTCTGGGGTCATACGTGGACGAATAACTTCTGCTTCTTTCAAGATGTATTTTTCTTTAAGCTCCTCTGTTAATTTTAGATTATAGTCTCTTTTGCAACATTTAGAATATAGTCTCTTCTGAAACAAGTACATTTTTATGTTTTTTACGATGGTTAGAAGCAAGAATGGTGTGATTATGCGTCATGAAGATTGTTCAATATAATTCTTTTTAAAAAACTTTTTTTTTAGTTTTTTTTTCAAGGATTTTTTAACTTCTCTTATTGCTATATTGATTGTTCCGACACAGCTCAATATATTTCTTTTTAGGCTTTCTACAAGATTTAGAGATGTAAAACAACTGTCACTTGATATATTTCGTCCTGTTTTGACATACGGTTGTTCTAACCTCAGAGCAGATTTTACCAATTTTTAGATCATTTGATTGGAAATGATATATTTCTTATATTTAATTTTCGAAAAAAATGCTTTTCAAAAAATATTTCAATAGTCATTTAAGAAAAAGAAACTGAAAATCTTGATTATCATTCTGACGAAAAAAATGTGCAAAAAGAAAAAAAAAAAAATATTTCGAGTCACTCTAATGAAGAAAAAGAAAAGCGTAACTATATAATGCGAAATGTTTAATTACAAAAATCTAATTAAAAAATAGTACTCTAGAATACAGAATCATATTTTTTTAACCGAAATGAAAGAAACAATTGCAGAAGAGAAATAAAAAATGACCTCGATGAGTGCTTTTAATTCCCAACTATTTCTGGGTGAGGTGTTTTTATAGTGTTTTTCTTCCTGCGAGAATTAAGGACAGCAGTATAAAAAAAGGGCTTGTGGAAAAAAAAATCGTGTTCTGTTTTTTTCTACCGTTATTTAATTTGAAAGATTAATTAATTATTCCTACTTTTCCCCCTCTTTGTCTTTATGTGTGAGAATTAGAAAAAAATATAAAAAATTCTATGAAACGATTTAGTCGTCAATACTTCGGAACATTTCTAATTGAAACGTGAAGACTTTTTTCTTAATTGGATAAGTAAATGTAATTGGGAAGGAACCTTTATTTTAGAATTTTAAATCACTTTTTGTAAATGGTGAAAAATAGTATTAGGATACTCAAAAAGTGCATTTACCTTATGAGAGATTCCCTTTATTGATTGTATTCTCATATAGTGAAAATGAATGCTTTAAATGTAAAAATAAGAGATTTGTCCAAAAAGTAAGTTTCTTAAAAATACCAAACATGATATGTGTTTGGAAATTTTATAAATTTATATATGTTCGTGAAACACTATTTCTTTTAACGCAGCCGTCTCCCTTCACAATGCATTTTATGAACTGAGGAATAAAATTTCTTATACTTTTGTCGAATGCTCTTTGTTTGGCCCACCGTTTTTTTAAGTCCATTATTTGACGTCACTGGGGATCTCATGGGTCTTCAGATATCTTTTTCTACATGAACGACTTCAGAGAGGTAGCGAGAGTAAAAAAAATTTAGAAGGTGCCAAATCAGGGCAATGAGAAGGGTTTGATGATATTCCCTGTGAATGAGCTTAAAAACGGCTGTGTGGCGTTAGCTATGTGGGGATGTGTGAAATGATGCAAGAAACATACTTTCTTCGTTAACATTACCTTTCATTTATTGTGATTCTCCCTCCATCATTTCTGCAGGATTTCCCAGCATCCCTCGTTGTCGATTGCTTCTTCCTGGGGCAAATGTTCAATGTGAAGAAACGTTTTATGATCCTAAAATCAGAATTCAAGATTTTATGGGATGAGTGAGGGAGGGAGGGGGAGGGAGTGAAAGCGAAGTTTAACAGCGCTAGATAGAGATGCTACAAGTTTATTGTGGCTAATTGTGGTCTACAAGTTTAACAAAAAATAGAAAAAAGAAAAACTGGTTTATAAGGATGAAATTCAAAAATAAAGAAGGATCCCACGGTTAACTCAGGGATGCGTCAGTCGTGTTTAAGAGACAACAAACCCCATGGAAAAGAAATAGATTACTAAGATGCCTCTGGGTCACACACACATACATGATACTCGAAGAAGGCAAGCTCTTGATGTCCCCTGAGGCAAGATATCAGCTATAACCCTAGACACTAGATACCCATTTTAGCTGTCTCTTACGTCATACATGAACTATAGTGTGACTATTATACCACACCTGGTAGTCCCAATATAATTTAATTAAGTCAAGATAAAGAAAAAACAGGATATATTTATTGTAAAAAAAGAAGTTGCTGTAGAAAAAATATTTAAACTTTGGATAATTGAAACAATTTGCTGAAAAATTATGTCATGGTGAAGGAATTGCAGTATTCTACTTTTACAAAATATTTCATGAATGTTTTTACCCTACCTAGTTCCATTAATGGAACAAAAAATATGCTGCACTTGCATAATTTCCATTGAAGAATGCGATTGAAGCAACAGCCTAGCATTTCAGATTTATATCACGCAAACCCTACGTGTTCATATCTCGTTTTCACCAGCGTTTGGCTGTAAGAACAAGATAAAATTAGTTCCCGATTGGTGCACTTTTACCTTTTAGATTTACACTTTGGAATGAAAATTTTAAAGGAAAGAAATTTATAAAGGAACATACGACAAACTGAAACTAAAATGTATTATTGAATCGAACACCCGGAAGGAAAAGGGATAACCTTCACGACATTTTGAAACTCACTTTGATTCTAATACTGATTATAGCTACATTCCAGTGCGGTTTAAAATAAGAAAATTTTGGGAGAGTATTGAAAGTTTTCTGATGCGTTTAAATAATCTGATTAATAAGTCATTGGTAAGAAGACACAGTCTTCAAAGTCCTTCCTAATTTCAGAAATTTCAGTCTTCAAAGTCCTGTGAATTTCAGACAAATAAAATGGACTTCCAAACACTTTAGGAAACATATTGTTATAAATGCATCGATTATTCATCTTTGTCAATTGAATTAGCAATTATTTAACGCTACAGTAAACTGAAAAGAAGGGGTAGGGAATGAAAATTTGATAGGAAAATCGACTTTTTTCAAGGTTCTGTGAGAAGAATAAAGAAAGTTTTTACTGAACATATTCCACATATGATAAATTAAAAAATATCCCAAATGATATACTTTCCGAATTTCTGTTTCAGTAGTTAATTTATCGTCTGATAAAAAGGACATGTTTTTTTCATAAGTATGAACTCAAACTAAGATCAAAATAAATGTTTATTCCTTTTAACGCAAATATCACTTACTGAAATGTTTCTATATAGATTTTACTTCTATTTTCTGAATAAAATCTTTCCTTTAATTTATAAATTATTTTTTAAATTCTTAAATTGTGCATCTTAGGAAATATTTAGCCTAAGTTTTCATAAATCGTTTTCTTTTTCACTTATTTGGCCCATCTTTACCTCATAATATCACTGCTTTTAATCATTTTTGTGATCGTTGTCGTGGTGTGGAAGATAGGAGAGAGAGGTTTCACCTCAAATATCATCCTAATCACTTAACCGAGGTTCCAAATTACGAAATCTGTTCACAATAACCCTCGTGTTTCTTCTAGTGCGACGCTAATAAAACCAACTAATCAACCTTTTTACGATTATGTTTTTTTTTCTATTCAACGTAGCGATTTCTTCTTATTTTTGAGACTAAGATTTGTCATATAAATTTTAATATGATTTTAATAAGAAGAAAAATACTCTTCTTTCGTCTTTTGATAAGAATTTTATATTTTTTAGCTGGCAAAAAATATTTCTGCTTGTTTTTGCAGTCACAATTTCATTAAAATGTAGATTTCTTACAATAACACAGTTGTAAAATCTGAGGAAGTTATTGAATCTTTTGAAATGTATTTTCACCTTTTTCAATCACCTGACCATTTAAAATATTCATTAAAAATTAACAAATGGCATCTATGAAAAGAAGCAACTCAGTTTGACCAAGAGTGTAAGAACAACTCAAGTCCACGCTAGTTGGAGACGAATTAGAATAGATGGAGGCCACCATGTTGGCTGGCGTAAGGAGCAGTGAATGATATTGTAGTTCGATGGTTGTTATTATTGTATGTACTCTTATTTTGTGCTGTATTAATACATAATTAAAATTTGGCTTCTAAAAGAAAATATAAAAAGACTAGTTATTTGTTGCATGGCTACAAATGTAATTAATGCAGATCGACTAATTTTCAATAGAAAACAGATGAAGTCAGTGAAGAAGTATGTTAGTGAGCGATGAATGCATTGTATTAAAAAAACATTCCATTAAAGGCACTGATAAATTTTTGTTACAATAAATAAAAATTTATTAGAAAGACCAGATTTTGCTTAGATGAAATAGAAGAGAGAAAAATGACTGTAAATATTCGTCCATCACAAATTTAAATCATGCCATATTTAAGCAATAAGCCACATGCACATGAAAAATAACGCATCTCGAAAGAAATTGGAACAAAATTCTTATTTTTCCGTTCCTTTTTACGAGCTTTTATTTCTTATGTTCATATATATGTATGTCGCTGCGGTAGCTTAGTGGTAGTGATCGTGAATTTGAATTCGGAGGTTTTCGTGGAGTGATAGGTTCGAGTTCTTATGCCACTAAAAACCAGCCGTGTGTTGGATCTGATATACGTTAAATCTGTCAAGGTCCCATGTTGGCGGAGCGTGGAAGGTTGATGAGGGAGGTGCCCGCTTAGGTATCATTTTCGTCACTTTTCCGAGGCTCAAAATTATTACGAGATCCGTTGAGTTTCGCGAATGTTAGTTAGAATAGAAGTTTTAAGCTCCTTTGCCTATTTAATACTTTAGTTAGCAAGCTGTTGATTATACAACACTAATCAAGCAGTAATTGTCATGAAGGGAGTGGCCTTGAGCATTGGGCCTTTCACTCAATAACATCCACTTGTGTTAAAATTTGTACGCACGTATAGTTCAAGTAATTACTGTCCTACATTTCCTACCAAAACACATTTCATAAGCATAAGTAAAATATTAAATCTAGATTTTAATTTAAAGGTGGACTAAAAAATATATAATTGACTTTTTTCAATGTAAAATAAGAAACGAAGGTCAGTCAAAAAGTTAGTTGCACTGCTTCAGAAAAAGAAACAGGATAAATATTTTACAATATATCTGCTTGTATCTTAAAGTTCCATTCAAAATTTACTTTTCGACGTAATTTCTGCCGTAATTCAAGCATTTGTCGAGAAGCGGAACATGAGTTTCGATGCCTTCTGCAAAGAAATTCCGTCCATTGCACAATAATCGTTCTTGGGTTGCAGCTTTCACCTCGTCGTCCGAGTAGTAGCTTCGCTTTGAAAGTTCTTCTTTCATGAGACCAAAAACGTGGAAGTCGAAAGATGAAAGGTCTAGAATATAAGGATAAGGTGACCAGACGTCCCGAATTTAAACAATTTATCCGTCTTCCCGCTGGGTCTTAAGAAAGTCCCGATTTTTAGAAAGAATACACGACAAGCTAGAAAACGGTGGGAAAACGGAGAATACGGCTTTCGGCTTCCATGTAGCTATTTCACCAGGGTATGAGTTTCATATTATTTTTGTAAATTTTATTTTGTAGAACTTTAGTAATAAAAAAATATTTGTTGAGAACTGATTATCAGGAACTGCTTATCAAAGTTCGCCTTGATAAGTTGCCAGAACACGACCACCATTGTTTAGACTCAATGAACAGGGGCATTTTTCGGCATTGACTGCTAGGAAAACATTTTATAGCTGTAAAATAAAGAGAGAACACTTTGTGCACTTAAAAAGAATTTTATTCTTATGGCGACATGTTCCGCTAGCGATCTAGCATCATTTGGAACATTGTTACAAGGGAATTACATGTTATACAAAAATTGGAAGAGGAGAGGAATTTTAGAGAAGAGAAGAGTCAGGGTGTAAGGAGTTTGTTGGTCATCCACGAAGTAACGCCTTCGCATATTGAGTTTTGTAACTGTCTCTCATGCGATGCACATCGTACTGCGTGGTAATTAAACAAGTGATGTCAACAAATCAGCTATTCAGATCATTTAGGTAAGTAATTTGTTGAGATAACAAAAGTAGGTATTTTTTTTAGGCATCAAGAATTCAATCAAGACCCTCCCCCCCCTCCCGTTAAAGGTGTCCCGCTTTTCGAATGTTAAAATCTGGTCATCTTATACAAGGAGGGTGATGCCGCAATTCCAATCTAACATTTTCAGAAATCATCACATTTGTTTTGCTGCTTACGGTCTTGCATTGTCATGCGGGAGAACAATAATTCTATTATACAGTTTACCTGGCCGTCAATCTTTAAGTGATGTCGCAATCATCGTAGCATTTTAATATAAAATGTTATAATTGTGGCAACCTTTGCCATGAACTCTGTAGGCACTACATCTTCTCTGCAGGAAAAACAATGTCATCACTCATTTCCCGCGGAAGGAACGCTATGAGTAAAAATGCAACTAACTTCCCATTTGGACGCCATTTGCAGTTGTCGAGACATGTTCACGACTTATTACCTGGAAAACAAAATTATCCTCGAGAAAACCGCTGCGTCAGACTCCAAAGATAAATATTTGAAGTGTTGCCACACAGGTTCATCAAAATAACCTTTAAACAAAAATCTTACGAAAAAGCGCAATTAACTTTCTGAACAACATGAATATAGTTTATAAAAGAGTATTGTGTTATTACCTCTTTTGATCTCATATAAAATTAAGTTGCTGTGACACTGAATTTAATGATACTTACCCAGGTATCTTAGTCAAACACCTCAATATTTTTTAAAGTTATGTACTATTTTACAATATAAATTATTTTTATACATTTTAGTCAATCTTTAAATAAAAATTTGACTTAAAAATTGGCTTAATTGCATATAAATACATTAATTCGCAAGAGTGTTTTAACTACAATTTACGTATTTTCTCTGGAGGTGGTTTTTAAAACACCACAAAACTTAAACTTTTTTTTCTAGCATCATATGATATGCATTAAACTAAAACTTCTTCTTACTTCATTTCATTCAAAAATAATGATCGAATTCTTTTTTGTTTCATAGGTAACAGCATTCTTTTTTACATTCTCAGAATGCAGTAATAATCTCTCCAATAACTGTTTTTACTCCGTCCCAGCAACGGTAAAAGCATGTTATCCTATTTGATTCGATTCGAAGTGACTTCTGCAACGTGAATTGCATCTGAGCACGTGCGGATATCGGATGTATTTTCTATTTAGGCCAAGATACCAGGTGGAACAAAGTCTCCATTCATTCCAGTAATCGAATTTCCCTGTGGGAAAGAACTAGATACAGAATTTCCAAATGTCGAAAAGATGATCCCTTTATCTTACTGCAGTTCCATTGAATAATTTAATTCACATTCCTACGTCGCTTGCACCTTTAAAAATGGAAATCCATTTTTCAAAATATAAATCTGGAATAAAATGAACTACATGACAGAAAAAAAGAACTAAGTTTGCTTACTTTTTTATACGTGCATGAATTAAAACTAGAGAGGGCATCGATTTCTCATTGTACGAATATTAATAGTGTCATGGTTACGTCTTTTACTACGATTTATAAAATTTATGTATAAAAATATTTTTCCTTTCTATAGCAAGAAATATCATCCGAAAATGTAATACAAATCAATAAATGTGGAATGTATTCAATTTCAAGTAAGATGCTAGATTTCTTTTTCTTTTTGCTCGATACGGAATTTGAAAATTTTCTATTTAAAAAGTCTGAAATAAAATGAACTATATGACAGAAAAGAAAAGGAATAAGATTCCTTACATTTTTTTATACGAATATGAATTAAAACTAGAAAGGGCATCGATTTCTAATTGTAAGAATTTTGTTAATGTCGTGGTTGTGTCTTTTTGCATGATTCATACGAAATTTATATCCATCAATATTTTTCCTTTCTATCGTGAAAAATATCCCTAGAAAATATAATAAACCGAAAGATGTGGAATGTATTCTTTGTCCGAGTAATATGCTTACATTTTTACGAAGAATGGAAAATTTAATTTTCCGTCTGACAACCGTTCTACTAATTGTAACTGTCCTTTTTCAATAGTTTAACTGAGGAACTTTTTTGGTTCGAGATGTATTTAAAGACTTGAAATTTTAGAAAGTCAATTACGTAAGTCGTTTATGATGTGGGCAATATTTAAATTTATTATATGATCCATTCTATACGCTTCTTAACATGAAACCTATACAGAAGTTTTAACCTATACATTAATACAGAAGGCCGTTTACATATATATTTTACGGAAAGGATTTTAGAAATTTTCCTAGATTTTCTTATAAATTGAATTGTGTGAATAATGTATTCTACTACTGTTTTTAAAATTTTATGTGTAAAATGAAATAGATCCATTATTTAAAAAGAAGCTCCTAAATTTAACAAAATGCTTCAAGTTGTATTTTTCAAAGAAAAGTATTCATATGAACTAAGTGTGAAAAACTGTAAAAATCAGGTTACCTCAAAGAAAGGGATTTCTAATACGTTCAATTATAGACAGAAACAAGATTAGCTTGGTTATTGAATGACAAATAAAAATCCGATAAATCTTATTTTATCTTAAAAATGTTCAATACCCCAACACCATTAAGATCCAGGATTGAAAGAATGATTATAGTGTAATATAAATATCATCTTAAACTCTAAATAAGATAATTCCTAAAATTTTAGGGTTGAAATTGTTTACAAATTTGTCTGCATTTTTCGAAGCACGTTAAAGAAGGAAGAGCCTACAGAAAATCATATGAAAGCTAGAGATAAAAGATAACTTGAAAATTTGGGTGAAAGGTGGATTTATTTTGGTGATTGCAACAAAAAAAGTGATTTTTTACACTTCCATTGAAGAAAGTAATTGTAAAAAATAAATACGTCACTCTAAAGAAGATATATCTAAAAGATTCATGATTATAACAGAATTTTGATATATTGGTGTATTAAAATTGAAAGCCTTTTTGAAGAAATGCTTAATGGAAATTTAAATAATATGAATAAAGTTTTGAGCGAATACTTGAATAGCAATTAAAATTTTACGTCTGAAAGTCAATATAAAAGCAACGATCAAAATGAACAAAGCCCCAAGTAACATTTCAAAATAAGCTACCACATATGTAACACAGAATGAATCAGAAACTGGAATGAAATGTAGAAAATGCAGAAATGAAATTCCCTTAGAGAAATACTCGTTACCTCCCGTTATGCTTCTATTATAGATTTTTCTGCAATTTCCTTCTTAAAACATGTTTTAGAAAGCCAGTGCCACCAAATGCTAGAAGGAATTCGAAAAATCAAATAAGAGGAATTACATAAAATTGTCATGGCCACGTGGAGAATAAAATTGTCATGGCCACGTTTGACTTTCTTTGAAAAAATTGAGGAAGGGACATAGTAGGAGCCAGGATTATCTGGTAAGAAAAATTATGTATCAAAATGTAGTGTTTATATAAATGAAACTAAATATAAAATAATCTCTATAAACTACAAACGCCGTTTTGCAGGAACAAATCTACGCATGTAATATCTCACACACCGAGGATTTTAGTAGGAGCTGTATATACATTGTATATTAAATTGTCACCAGACCTAATCGAATACTGGCCATATGCCTAAACCGCATACAGACCAGATTCTATTCTTGCATTTGATATGAAACGTTTACATCGTGTCCTCAAAATTCAAATCAGATTTCGGTACGTGTGTATATGCTCATAAACATCTTCTGAAAAAACTCTAGTCCATAGAAACTGAAATCCGAGATCATCAACGCTTCAGTCGCTTTTACAGACTCGTGTCACTTCTCCTTCATTTTCAATTTTAACTTAGGAAATTTAAAAAAATAGTCCGATGAGACAAGTCTGGTGAGTAACAATGAACACCGCCTAATTTCTCGCCAAAATATGCAGTAGCGTCGTGACCCCAGAATTTGTGGAATGGATCACATAGCTTAAGTAAAATGAATTCTTTATTGTGCAATTGTATGAGTTTTACTCGAGTTAGAAGGCGTTTTCACCTTATTATTCTTCGCACAAAGTCCCGATCAAAATATCTCATACAAGATACAACGAATAGGTATACATCCACATGAATTTAGTCCCTAAAAGATAGAATTCACCAAAATCACAAGAGTAGGATATAGCCTTAACATAATTGCATTCTCTCTCGCTCACTCCTTACGGGATCGTCTTCTTTCGCTCTCCTCGCCATATCCCCTCTCTCCCCCATTTTTTTCTTATCTGTCCCTTTTGAATCCCGGGGTAGGGCTGACTCACTACCCCCTTCGATTCATTTTCATTTTTGATAGGACAGCTAAATTTCACAGAAAATCTCCGTTTCTGTCCCGCAACACCATTCGCTCCTATCGGCCAAAATCAAGTTTAACGCACGTGCATGCAGATGTCGGACATCAAACGGCTTGGCCCGAAATCCTCATATA